>JAULBY010063365.1:0-10207 GCA_032358315.1 Ophiocytium majus | reverse complement strand
AGAGGCGAGCGGGGCGTCCGAGTGGGCAGGCCGGCCCGCCATAGGATATACCGCCGTCTGGAGTCCCTACCTCACTCTTGCGTACAGCAGTTCAGTGCGGCTGCCGCCGAAGCAGCAGCAGCCGTCGTCTGGCACTTGCCTCTCTGGTCAAGTCTTTGCCTTCCAAGAAGCTGATCTGCGGACAGCAGTAAAAGGAGCACCAGATCAGCGACTGTGAGGCACTGCGCACAAGCCAGCATGTCTCTGAATGCCAGGTTCACCATCTGCAAGCAATCACTGCACACGAGCAGCTTCTTGTGTGCCACCAGCAGCGAACTCCCACCTTCTTGCTGAGAGGTGCATCAACCACCTTTGGGTGCAAAAGGAACCTGGGGCACACACACAAGTAGCAGCAGTGGCGGAAAAATGCTGTCAGAGCAGCGCGCCAGCAGCTCGGGCCATGCAGCAGCAGTTGCAGCAGCAGCAGATGCATGCACACTGCTGACAGCAACGGAACAGTGCTTCTGGGCTCACTTGACGGCACGTGCCACCATGTCCTCTCTGAACGACATGGTGACTGTGGCTCTGTTGCTGCGTCCGCCAGTGGGTAATCGGCCGCTGCTGCGTCTCGCCGCTTGCCTGCGCTTGTGCTGGTGGTCGGCGGCAACGTACGTGTCACTGAGTGACTACAGTGTGCTGGTCTGTGCCAGCGACCTTGCCGGGAACGCCACTTGGACTTGAAGTTACGCGAACTTGAAGTGGGAGGTGCTGAAAAAAAATCAACTTGATCTAGGCGCCCGCTTTGGAACAACTATGTATACATCTGGGGTTTTGCACGCCCATAATTGCAAATTGATACACTACTCTATATCGTATGTGGTCTTGTGAACAAACACATCAGGAGGGACAGCCACCGGAGCCAGGTTGAGAGGCGTGCGCAGCGTCCGTGTGGGCGGGCCGGCCCGCCATAGGTTATATCGCCTGGAGTCCGTACGTCACATCTTGAGCAAATCCGAAAAGGGCCCGCGTACCCTGACGACAATGCGACCGCGTGTGCTGCACGAGCATGAGCAGTTTCAACATGGGAGCACGTGCCCCTCAGCATGCGGCCTGTGGAAACTGTGCTGTCGACCAAAGAAAGTGCATTGCAGGCGTTGGTGTGCTGACAAAAACACTAGCGATCACCCTGATTGAAAACAGGGCAGCCACTCACAGTGATGTGCATACCTGCTCCCCATCGGCACACCCGCAATCACGCACCCCGCAATTAACTCCACCACATGATCACGTCTCAAGGACATGCACTTGGCGCCCAGCAGCACAGCGAGCGACACCAGCAACACACGGCGCACCGCACCGTGTGCTCCCGCCGCCGCCGCCGCCCAGCGTTTTCCAGAAAGCGTGTCTTATTGAACGCCTGACTTGCTCGCATGCGCACGCAGGGGGGCGAAACACGCGGCGCACGCTCTGTCCTATGTGCTGTGCCCTACGGCAGGTGTTCCCTATAGTAACACACAGGAGCCCCCCCCCCCCCTGCCCCCGCACGCCAGCGGCAGCGGCGGCGCAGCGGCAGCCGCCCAACCACGCCCGCCCCCCCCCCCGCCCGCCCGCTTCCACCCAACACCTCTGAAGTGTCATGCCCGCTACTCTGCCCTAGTCTCCCTCTCGACTCTGCCACGCTGCTGCCGCTGGGGGGGCGCTGCCGCATGCCGCAGCGGCTGGCAGCGCTGCCGCACCACCCCCCCCCGCGCCGCCGCGCCGCATGCCGTGGGGACCAAAAAAACATGCACACCATGCCCGCTCGCACACGCGCTGCCGCCGCTGCCGCCGCCGTCGACACAGGCGCTCCGACGCTGGCGCCAGCGCCGGCAGCCGCCAGGAGTTGCTGCCGACACGCCGCCGCACACATTGCTGGTTGTGGCGTGCGTGTGCGTGCGCGCGGGCGGCGGGCGCCCACGAGCTGGCGTGGGCGCCACATTCGCCGACACGGCACCGCACATGCTGCCGGTGGTGGCGTGCGTGTGTGCGCGCGAGCGAGTGGCACCGCGGGCGCTCATACCTCAACGTACTCTTTGTTGAGAATGGACTTGACCAGGCCCCACGAGGGCTCCTTGGCGAGCACGTCCTTGTGCGACACCAGCGGGCCGGCGACGGGCACGCCGTCCTTTGCGCTGTAGGTGACGCTCAGCGGCGTGGCGTCCGTGATGGCCAGCTGCAGCCAGGGGATGGGCGACACGTCCATGTCGTACACCAGCATGTTGCGGAACTGCAGGAAGCCGCTCTCAAGTTCGAAGCCCTGCACGGCGGCGCGGGCACCGCAAGTGCGGTTATGTATTCGGACAGCGGCATTGGGGTGCGGCGTAAATGCGAGCGAAAAAGCACGCGGCGCTTGCACAGTGGCAGGCCAAGGCGCAGACAACAAGAGCTGAAGCGTTGCGCAGGGGTGGCATGCCAGGCCGCGCTGCGTGGCAGGCACAGGGCTATGCGGCTACTGCGATGCAGCAGCAGGTGCCAGGCGCGCAGCGGGCTGTGAGGCGGGCGTACCGTGTGTGAGCAAAAGCGCAGCTTGGTGAAGCGGCGGGACCTGAAGGGACGACCGGAGAAGTCGTGGTGCTGCGCATAGAACTCCATCTCGGGGATGGCCTTCTTCAGGCTGCGGGCGGGCAACCAACATGGCACAGCATGCAGCGCACACATGCACACACCTGCTGAGCAGCCTGTATGCTTACTCGTCGGCTGCCAATACACAGCGTTCCATTCTGATCCTGCATTGTCTGCGCTCTACTTGGGGTCAGGTATGTGTATGCCTGCCATGCCAACGAGCCAGGATGGTGCACACGGCTTGGGTACAGTGCAGCATGGCACCACCAGTAAGGCATGCGTGCTTGCACCATCAGTGACTCACTTGTCATTGTGCTTCTCCAGCACCACCGCTATCCTAGCCCCAGTCTCCAGCAGCACCTTGTCAAAGTGCTCCACCCTGGAGGCACCGGCACCAGCATCAGCAGCAGCAGTGAGGCGCCAGTCAAGCAGTCAGCTCACCAACCTCAGCAATTGCACCGTGTTGAAGCAAGCGAGCTGTCATGTAGGATGGCAATGGCAATAGCAGCTCTGAACCCTGTGACAAAAATACGAGCAAAGCACATGTGTGCCGTGTAGAAATCACTCACTTGTCCAGGGAGGGGTCCACTACGGCTATCTTGTAACCTCCGATTGCCGCCGCCAGCTGGCAAGCAATCTGCGCACGTCGCACACACCGCAGGTAGCAGCACACGACCAGAGTGAGTCTAGGTACCACATGCGGCAGTTTGACAGGGGCTACTGTCAGGGCTACGCAGCATCAGTAACAATTTGCACAGTGGTACACGGCAGGCACACAGTGACTACTGACTACAGTCGGCACTCGCATTTCGCTGCTCTTGCCGCTGCTGCATGATGCACACCTGCCCGTGTCATCCGCGACAGTTTTCGAGAGTCGCCGACTCTGGCCGCACCGCACCTTCTCCGCATAATCAGGCAGCCAAATTGCCACCACATCCCCGGTCCTGCACCCCAGGTCGTACCACCCCGTCGCCAGTGCCTCGCTCTGCTTCAAAACCTCTGCCCTGGTCCAGAGCCTGTTGTGCTTGGCGAAGCGCACCGAGTCCTTCAGTGGCAGGTCCTTCGCCAGCTCGCCGAGGGCAGTGGCCACACACGACGCGTGTCTTGCTGCGATGGGGGGGAGCAGCGGTTGTGGGAAAGGGCGGGCACTCAGGGATCCGTGCTGCCAGGCGTGGTGATTGCTGGCACTGCTGCTGCGGCGGAGGCAAGGCACAGTAGCGGGGTCTGGGTGCGTGTGCAACGAGGAGTGCCCGCCACTCACCTTGCTGCGCCATGCCATCCGCAATGACCGCCGCCCTGGCCCTGCCGATGGCACGCCCGAGAGACAGCATCTGCAGCAACGGTGGCAGCAGCAGCGCCGCACCGGTGAGTGTGTGGGTGCACCAACAGTGGTGTTGTGTTCAAGAGACGAGTCCTTCGCCTTGGCTGCGCGTGGAACCACTTTAATCGGATTGCACAGCAGCGGACAGCGGGATGCAGCACGGCAGCTGCACAACGCTCACCTTGCAGCCCCCCTTAAGTAAGCGCCGCCCTCGCCCTGCCTGCCTGGACCAGCCTCGCCCCCCTGGGTTTGAAGGGAATTGGCTTTGCGCTCGCGGCGCGCGCATTAAGCGGCCTGCTGAGCTCGAGAGCTTTGCCGCGCTGGCGAAACGAAGGGAGTGATCGTACCACCACTACAAGATCCTGGCGAGCCAAGCTGCAGAGGCGGTGCGAGAGAGGAGGGCGACGGGCAGGCCAATGTGGACCTAGAGCCTGAGCGGCGGAAGGGCCTGCGGGGCTGGCGGAAGAGGCAGCCGGCAGCACGGAAAAGGGGGCACCAGCAGCAACTTGCTATGGCGCACCCTCGTTCGTGGCGCCCGGTCACGCTGTTGGCGACACTCGTGCTGCTGGCGCTGGCCCAGGCACTGCGTCCTCAGTGGAGTGGCATACAGACCCTCAGCAGGTGTAGTCACAAGCCCGATGCTGGTGGTGGCCCCGGCAGGTTACCCGGCCACGCCAACAGCAGCAGCGGTGGTGGGGGGGCCCAAAGCATCTTCCATTCGCTTCAGCGGCAGAGGGAGGGCAGGGCGCGCAGCAGCGGTCTGTCCCTGTCTAAGCTCCAGGGCTCAGATAGGGATAGGGGCACAGTTAGGGCGGCGGCAGCTAGGGGGCAGCCGACTGACAGCCAGCGGCAGCAGTACGGCGGAGACGTGCCTGAGTTCGAATTCGCTCCCGCGATGACGCTCCAAAAATACGAGTCCATGCAGAGCAAGCGGGTGGAGGTCACCATACAATGTGGGTGTGCCACCGCCAGCAGGGGTTTATAAGTGCATGCTACTGCGGATTATGCTGCTGTTGCTGGCGCTGCTGAGTCGTTGGCGAGCTACACACTCGATGTCGTGGCGTGACAGAAGCCTGCCCCCGGGTGGTCAGTATCCGTTGGACCAGGCCCTTGTTTAGCGGCAAATGGCCATCCGCTGTCGCAGCAGCAGCTTGCATTCTGCGCACATAGCCCTTGCAACCAATATGCGCACACAAACCTGACACGTGTAAATATATGTATACGCAATGTTGCTCCCTCTGTGGCAGATGCGGGTTTTGGGGGTTACAAGATGTATGGCGATGCTGCTGAGCACATAATCAAGGAGCACTTCCCGGACGTACTCATCAAGCGGGAGGAGCTGCCGGTCACGGGCTCACGAAGCGAGGGAGCGTTTGAGATCCTAGTCGACGACCAGGTGACTACTACCACATGCGTACCCGATTCCTTACCTGCGCAGAGATGCATTGAAAAGGCAAAGCCAATGTACAAAATACAGCAGCAATAGTAGGGCCTACCTCAGTGTGCACGGTACCGAGTATTATGCTGTTGTCAACTAGTATCAGGAGAGAACGGCCTGATTTTCATGCTGGCTACAGTCGCGCAGACCATGTGGGCTTTCCGTGCCCCAAGCAGAGTTCAATAAAAGTACAGTATTGTTTCAGCTCCGGTGTAGGCGCCGTGCTGGGCATAGGCGCCGGTCTGGGCGATCTGGTGCTATGCGATACTGGTAGTGCCGCTAGACTGCTACAGTCGGAGGTGTACTTATTTCTTACAAACACTGCTTCAGGTGCATGCCTGTGCACAGGGCTTGAGCACCTCCAGCGGAGTTTGATAAAAGTGCAGTAGTGGACAGAGTAAAAACATATATGTCGTGTGGAGCAGCCACTAATGGTGCAACTGCAATTTCGGTGGAGGTGTGAAGAGGTGAAGCACTCTTGTGTCTATGACACGCTGCGCTGTGTAATTTAAAAAGTACTGGTTTACACCCCTCACCATGTTTCTTCTGCGGTTGTCGGTCCATTTGTATGTTGGCTTCCCCTACAACCTCTGCACAACTGTGTAGTCAATTGGTATGTTGATGCTGGCAGTTATGCTGTATGGAAGCAGTGTGCTTTATGGAGGCTCTTACGCTCATAGGCATGTATACTTAAAACTGCTCCAAGGTGTGAAGTGGTGGCAACATCTCTCGTTCGATTGTGGGTTTGCTGCATCAGGCAAGTCCATGGAACAAGCTTATCCAGAAATGGCACTTGGCTTGACTGAGGATTGAGGGCTGGGGCGTGCTTTTTGGTGCTCATCACATCAGCGCCACAGATGGTAGTGCAAGTGTGTACGCAGTCAAGTCTTGGGGCGATCCCATGCGGGCCTCTTTTGACCTACTATACGTTGTATGCCATTCCAGGGGCCAGCGTCAATGCATGGCCGGGCGTCATGGCGGACGTAACCGCGTTTGTTGGTGGGCAAATAGATGATTGGATGCCGGTGCACGCTCACTGGCTGCGCCCTGTGCAGTGCTGGCTGCCCAGCCGGCTGCAGAAAGGCCAGTTATGTACCCCACCACTCGCGCGTTGCCACATATCAGTGTGTGTGGCCAGCCGCTGCACAACTGGCAGACACCGGCCGAATGTGCCTCAAAGTTGGCCGTGCAAACTGCTCAGGTTATTCAGTGATTTCCAAGTATGCGGAGCAAGCCGTGTGGTTTTGCAGGAGCTACTGCAGCAGTGACCTGCGGCTAGGACAGGCACACGTGCCATGCCAGCACAGGGTGGGCTGCCAGCTGCTGTGGCAGGCACCCTGGGCTGGCGTGCAGTGCAAGCTTGCCTAAACACGGGTGGGACAAATACTGAAATCCTCTACACAAGTTCAAGTTTTGCTCAAATAGGGCATACGGTGGTTCCCACCGGTATGGCCCTGAATGTACACTAACCCTGTCTGGTTAAGGCTTGGATCTGTACACCAGTCGTGCAGCTCTCCTGCTGCCAACAATTTTTAGCCATGCAGAGAAGTGCCACACACACACTGTCGGAATATTGTCTAGCCGCAACCGCAGAACCCGAAACTTTTTGTTAAAAGTGCACTTGCCTGTATGGCAAACCTTTTCCTGCCTATCTACCATGTGCTACAAGCTGTGTTGCTGGTAGCAGCTTGCACATTGTGATGTTACATCTATTGCGACCAACTAGTCTCCACAATTGCAAGCACCATAGGTGTTCGACTGCTTGTTAGCGCAATCACAGTGCTGGAGTGGGCTCTGCCAGGGCTATGCAATGTAGCCCGCTTGTAGGGCGGCTTGCACTCCCAATGTCGTACAACTACATGTAAGCAGAAGCAAGCAACGCCCTTGACCAGCAGCAGTTGCGACAACAATGATTAACATCGTCATCAGCTGGCAGCAGTGTGAATGCACCTGCCAAAAACACCTTGTGTGCGCCCTTGGACTTCTACTTCAAGTACATATGTCTACATCTACTTGAAGTATGAGAATACTTCTGAAGCAAGTGCATGTACACCATCCTGGTTGATTCCCTCCCTGCACGGGCCAACATTCACAACACTGCTCAAAGCGCCCTGATGTGTAACAACTGCTGAAAACCGGTCCGCTGGCGCCCCCTCGCGCTCGTTTCTCAGGTGGTTGTGTGCAAACGGCGGGACCGCTCCAGCGTGTACCTTCCCATGGCGGCGCTCAGGGAGGCCGTCAAGAGCAGACGGAAAGAGCGGCGCCACGGCAAGGCCATATACGGCGAGCGCTCCACTTTTGGCGGCGGGTCAGGCGATGACCAGGAGGACAGCGACGACGAGCAGGACTAGTGGCATGACCGCAGAGGCGGTCATCCAGAGGCGGCGGCAGCAGCAGGTGTCAACAGCCCGGCTCCCTGGCGACTGGCGCACACGGCCGGCAGCATATCGCCAAGCGCAAGGGTCGAAAAACGCGGCGGCAGCAGCGCAAGCGCGCACACGCCTGTGATGTGCGCTGCGTCCGTCTGCTGAGCCGCGGTGGCGCGCAGTGTTGTGCTCAGCAGCAGCGGGAGGCGCAGGGGCGGCACACACCACTGGTGCTCAGCAGCAACTGGTGGTGGGGCGGAGTGCAGAGCGTGAGCGCTCGTGGTGTGCTTCAGTTGCAGCTGGAGTGCTCAGCAGCTGCAGACGCGGAAGGCAGGCGCCTGGGCGGGAGGCGCACAGCGCTGGTGCAGACGCGCACGGGCACGGCGATGATGTGGGTGCTGGTACTGACAGCGCTGCTGCGCAGTGCAGCATCAGTCAAGCAGGCGCGCAACATTTTATGCAGCGCTGCCCGCCAGCCCCTTTGCAACTGCAAACATGGGTCAGTTGCTGGTTTTTGGCGCCCAGGCCGCCATCGGTGCTGCTGCTGCAGGCCGCTAGTGTGCGCGCCGTACCCCACATTAGTTTGTGGTTTGCGGGTGAGTGCAGCTAAGACTTGCACCCTTGTTATGGTGTTCCCGTTCAAACCACGTCAAATGTATTACTCTCCCTGCCGCCGTGGCCGCTTGCAAGCGGTGGTTGTCAGTTTATGCATGCGCTGTGGGTTGTGCAACCTGGGTCACGTACCAGTGTTAAAGGATGCGACTGGGCGCCGCGACGCGCTGCCAGTGTTCAGCTTGAGAGTGAGCAGCAGCACCGGCACCAGCAGCTGGCGCGTACCAGGTAATTTGTGGAGTCAATTGATGCGGCTGTGGTAGCGCGCTGTGCACGAACCGCTGGACAGGTTGGATGACTTATTTTGTACCCTGCTGTCACAGCATGAACACGCCTTCATTATCTTGCAAGGAAGTGGGGTGCAGCTGCTGCCGCTGGTCCTTTCGCAACTTGGTGTGCGTGCAAGTAGCGCACTGGGGCAATTGAGATGCCTGCATGTTACAGCTGGTGTCCACCTTTTGTGTGCCGGGTCGCATGGTGGCATGCACTGGCAACGGACAAGACAATGCTGGCATACATGCGCGGCATGTATGCCTAAAAAATCTGAGCGTCCATGCATGGCATGGCATGGCATGCGCAAATGCGGTGACGCAGATAGACCCCCCCCCAGGCTGGGAACCCTTCGCTGCTGCATGCAGCGCGCACACACGGAGCGCAGCAGTTCTTCAGCCAACAATTCTCTTGTACCGCACCTGCGCCCCACCCAGCGCAGGGCCGAGCTGGCCGGAGGCGTCGGCACCATGCAGGCGCCGGCGGGCTCCCCCGCGCCCATGTACAGGTGCGCCCCTTCGCCTGCCACGGTCCTGCTGCTGATGCAGGCTTGCTGCAGCAGCAGGCTGCGCAAGTGAATGCCACCAACGCCCATCAAGCTGGATAGCGCGCCAGAGTTGAAGCTGGGTGCTGTGTGGCACCTTGGGTGTGGCGTCGCAGCACGGCTGTCTGGCGTGGCGTGGCGATGTTGCGCCCGCCGTTGCGCAGCGGCGCCTAGGCTGAGCACTATCCTTCTGCGATGCTGGCGCGGATTCGCAGTGCTGCTGGTGTTGCTGCTGATGTTGCTGCTGGCTGGGGCTGCTTGCTGCCGCCATGCTGCTGGCGCCAGGTACCTATTCGCTCCTGAGCAGCTGGAGCTGCTCAAGGGCCAGATCCAGAAGTACAAGCAGCTCAGCTCCGCCATGGACCATGCCTTCAAGGAGAGAGAGAAAAAAGTCGAGGCCTTCAACAGGGTCAGGGCGCAGGCCAGGCTTGCAGCACAGGCCCAGGCCAAGGCACTCGCGGCGGAGCAGGTGGCCCGGCAGCAGGCGGAGGAGGCGGCTGCGGCGGAGGCAGCGGCGGCGAACCTGGCCCTGCAGCAGAGCCAGGCAGCCGCCAGCTTTCTGCCCCTGCAGCGCCTTCTGACCATGGGCAGGCAGGGGCAGGGGCTGCTGTCGGCGGCCACGCCGGAGGACCTCGCTGCGGAGCAGCAGAGGCTGCTGCGGGATCAGCAGCAGCTGCAGGCGGAGCTGCAGCAGCAAGGGCTCAGCCCCTTCTGCAGCGAGCTGGCGCGCGGCTGGCACCGCGTGCAGCACGGCACGTTCTTTGCGCCCTCCGCGGCCGTGCCTGAGCTGCCGCCATTCCCCGCCATCGACACGGACCTGGGCGTGTATGTGCACTGCAGGGAGCCTGGGCCGGTCGTGGACCCGGCGCTGGCGGTCACACAGGTGCGCGTGGGCGTGTGCCGTGTGGCGTGTGCGCCTGTGCTGTGACTGGCATGCGCACATGGCACAGGAGCGCTCGCACCAAAGCACGTGAAATGGATAGACTGGAGAGAGCATGATTAGGGATGCGACGAAACGTATATGAGCGAGCCATATACGCTGTATACGGTCCGTATATACGCCCATAGTTCACTTC
>JAULBY010063354.1:0-10208 GCA_032358315.1 Ophiocytium majus | reverse complement strand
GGGGGGCTGTCGCTTACCATGGGGGGCCTAGCCAGTGGTGGGAGGTGCTGTGCAATACTGCCGGTGCGCGGCTCTGGGCTTCCGAGGCAATCTGTGTGGCCAGCTGGTTGCTCCACATGCGGACGCACCTGTGCATTCTGCAACTCAGCACAGGCATGGTTCTTGCACACCCTTGTGGAGCCGTGCCGCATTCGGGGGAAGTCGGCGATGCACCAGGTGGGTGCATGCCCCAGGAACCTCTGTCTCAGACGCTAGCAACCTGCAGGGTGACGTGTAGCATGTTCAACTCCAGTCTCATGCACTCTCATGGCGCCGCAGCATGTCCTACTGTCATGTTCCGCGGTGGTCGACCAGGCGGAAACTGTGCGAAGTTCAAAACCATGGGGGAGGCATTACTTTGGGTGCCACTTGTACTGCAGCAGTAGTAAAACAACCGCTAGCGCTTGACAAGTAATGTTCCCCACCTAGGTAGCACTCACCATAGCTGGCGACGCAAACCCAACGTGCGGGGGGCACACCACTTTGACATGCCCCCAACAAATTTCGACAGCTCCAGCCGGGGCGACTTCTTATGAACAAGACTAACGCACCCGACAGCAGCTCAAACACACACAAAGCGCGTGTAGGTGTGGGGGCTGTCTGGTGTTTTCACCAGGTGAGCAAGTCACCCCACAGGCTTCGGCCTGGCGTTTTTGCCCCAACCACGGCAGCATCTGGGCTTGGCAACCTTTTAGGTTTCTTTCACAAACGCTCACCAGTGCGGGGCGCCGCGTCGCAGCGGCGGCGTCGAACGCCTGCAGCCCCAGCACGCAGCGCGCGGCGCGCAGGCGCTTTGCGGCGTGCGGCAGACGCACCGCCAGCCGCACGCGGTGCCCCCGGTACACGCTCTGCAGCAGCACGGAAGCCTGCGGCGGGCGCGCGCCGGACGCATGGGATGTTCGCAGCAGCGGAGCAGGAGGGGCGGGGGTTGTGGCTGGGGGAGAGGGGGGGCGGTCGCGCGGGGGAGGTGCGGGTGCAGCCTAGGGCCGCATTGGATGGCGCAGCGAGTGCGAGCGGCATGTTAGAAAGCAGCAGGGGGAGGGTGCGGGGTGCGGTGAGTGCGCGCATGGCAGAGCACCGGTGAACTTTGTGGGCGAGGGTTGTTGGGGGGGGGCACGCGGGGGGGGCGGGGGACAGAGAGCACTGTGGCGCGCGTGTGCGCGGGCAGCGGCGGTGTGTGTGTGGAGCACGCGCTGCTGGTGGTGGATCGCCGCAGAGGCTGCACCTGTGGTCATGTGGGGTGGGTGGAGTGGGCTCAGGGGCGCACAGCACCGCGCTGTGACGCGTGACTCACGTTGTGAACCTTGCGCACGTGGTTCATCACGAAGCGCGTGAGGTACCTGGGCGTGGGAGCGTGGCATGCGCGGGACAGGCACACAGCCGGTGGCGGCAGCAGCAGGTGCCGCGGCGATCAGCGCTAGCCAGCCGCTGTGCTAGCTTTGGGGCAGTCGCTGTGAATGGCAGGGCACATGTCTGCTCGCAGTCGGTGCGTACACAGCCGCAGAGCCCAGAAGAGGACCCTAGCGGGCAGTGCACACCGCGGCAATGGATGGGGAGCACTACAGCAGGTGCAGCCGGCGCACCCAATGTGGCCATGCAGCCTGCTGCACGGCATGCGACTCTGCCGTGCGCACAGCTTTAGCATGGGGGGCCAGGCGGCAACACGCGGACATCGGCAGCCTCGTGGCGCCGTCTGTGCAGCGCTGCGCAGGTGGCTGCTGTGGGCTCGTGCGGTGCAGTCGGGCGGGCTCAACTGTCGTGCTGACGCAAAATCGGAGTGTCAAAGCGCGGCCGTGCATGCGCAGGGCTGTGCAGGGGCATGTGGGGGGATGGGGGAGGCCATCTGCGGGGAACGAGCGAGCTGCTGCTGGCGCATGCAGGGCCAGGCCAGTGCGAGCGACGGAAACCGCATGCCTACCATGGCGGAGAGGCCCAACGCCCTGCAGCCAGCGGATGCAGTGCCAAACACACAGAACAGTCGGCCACGCCACAGCACGTGCCGCCCCTTTTGGCGAGCGCCACAGCCGTACCAACACAACGTGGCAAGCACGGCGTTCCCTAGGATTAGTAACACCTAGGCGTGTATAACGGTAGCGCCTGGCTTAGGGATATGAGCTCTTCGCGCGGGCGAAAACACACATGTGCCTGGACTATGGACAACCATAGAGCATGGTCATGTGCACTCTCACCCCCACCACGACCGCTGAATGTGTGTTGCGGCGGTGTTCACGCGCAGGTCCGCCCAGCCGCGGGCAGCGCGCTGCAGGCGCGAGGCGGCGGCGCGCGCGCGCCTGAGGTACAGCTGGTGCGGCTCCGCCGGGTCCGTCCTAGGGCGTACAGACACAGAGAGGCGTGCAAGCAGCTCATTTATACAGTAAAAATATAGACACTCTACATGTGAAAGAAACCAAAAAGGTGACTGAGCCCAGGTACTCCCGTGGCTGGGGCAGAAAGCCAGGCCGAAGCCTGTGCTACTGTAGTATTCTTAGTAAACTCCGCTTAGGGCCCGGAAAGCCCCCCCACCCCCTCTGCAAATGGTGCGCGTGACCAGAAAAATGATCAGACAGGTAGCAAAAACGCTGGCAATGCTCAGCATCGCGTACTCTATAGGGGAGGGCTCAGGCTGGTATGTTGCCAGAGCAATACTCGAACGAACTACAGTCTCATGGTACGCAACGTGACGTAGTATGATGGTCGCCTCGTTCCGAAGTACAACAGTTACTGTAGTTGCCCCGGGTCGACCATTATATGATTTTTTTGGGTACCTTTAAAGTAAATTACGCCCCCTCTGTTTGCGCTGTCAGCTATGTACTACAGTAGTACTTCTGAAGTCTATGCTACTGCAGTACTTTAGTAAATGCTGGGTGTGCTACCTGAAGAGTTGATTGAGTGGCTCCCACATTAACATGCCCCCCCCCCCCATTCTGAACCGACACCAAACTTCAGCTGGGCGACCTATTCGGAACAAGACATTCAGTGCACTCCATCGAAGTACCGGTACAACTTCAGCTTGCTCCAACGTGTGGCCGCGTGCATCGCCCAGGTCAGTCAAGAGCGGCGTGGTGCGTACGTGCCACTGGGCCCTCAACGCACACCAGCTGGCTCTCCACTGGCACTCTACCGGCAGCGCCTGGCGCCATGCCCGCTCTTGATGATGCGTAATTTTGAAAAGCACATTTCGTTGCAGCATGCGGATCAACCCACCCCACCCCACCCGAACAACTCGTAGTTTGTGCCGGTGGGCACATGTGACCTCACAATGTCTGGGCGGTATCATTTACATATATATATACATATATACTTCAGAAGTATATGTACATAAATATATACTACTAGTAGTACTACTAATATATATTGACATGCTACGTAGTATTTTACAAACAATGCTTTGCAAAAATCAGTGGAGCTCTTAATAACCACAACTTGTACTCAGGTGATGAATACCGAAGTTGATCGTCCTAAACTTCGTGATCAACATCCTACCCCTGCTAGATTAGATCGAAGAGCTGGAAGTATCCGAACCATGGGAGAATAAAGAATTGAATGAGGCTAAAAATCAAAGCTTTATCAGGACTTTACCTTATCATTTTTTTCTATGAATGGTTAGCCTTCTTTAAAAAAAATGGTGTTACAAGGAAAAACAACTTTCACAAGCAAAAAGATTGAAGCTGCAGCCGGCCGTCCAGTTGTGGCTAGGCCTCTGAGTCCAGCTTCAGGGTTTCGAGTGACTCATGGCTTCTAGGACCTGCGCTCGCAAGCCGCGTGGGCACCGCCCTGTTGCTGTGTGGTGTGGCAGACTGAGTGCCCTGCCCTGCCGGCACCTTCTCAAATCACTGTAGTCACAAACACAAACAGCGGTATACATTTACTTATACTACACTGTGGCATGTCTATAAAGTTAAACATGTTTACTAACTTCTATTTTTGAAACAGTTTGCCTCACAAAGGTAGCGCACATCAAGCTTGATATGAGTTGCGCACTTCAAAGTCTGCGAAAGCGTGCTGTTCTGGCATATGTGTCGCGTCGGCACGGCTAAATGTGCACCCTTGCATGCGCTGCAGTGGCTGATCGAACAAACCGCCCTGCTGACGGTGTTGTTGCTGGCGCGCCATGGTGTAGCTGCAGCCGTCATGGCAGCAGCAGTGCATGCGCAGCTTGCGCTGTCCCCTGCCTACCAGCACGGCTGCCCCTGCTGCATTTTTCTTGTGGAGCAGCAACTGCACCTCACCGAGGCGCGTGCACATCGCAAGTTCACTCTCCCTGACCGGGTGACAAGTTGAACTGCCTGTTTGGGGAAACGGGCCTCGTGCGTCGACAAGTCCCGGCCTCAGGCTGAGTAGCATGCAGCCTGCCCATGGGGCCAGGGCACAGCTGCCTGATGCACACAACACGTCTGCTGAGCACTTGCCCCCGGCTCAGCCCCCCCAAATTCCACCAAAACTGCTACTGTAACAGCTGACCGCGCGCCAACCGCAGGCTCTCTCGTCACGCCGCCTGCCTGGGGGAACGGCTATCGGGCGTCTGCACGAGTCCCGGCCTCAGGCTGGCTAGCAGTCTAGGGCCGGGGCACAGCTGCCTGATGCACACAACAGGTGTGCTGAGCAAGTGCCCCCGACTCAGCCACCATTTTAAGTGTCAACCAAATGTAATGATAATAACAACACTCAATGCCCATCTGAAGGTCAACCAGATATAATACAAATATGCACAATACAATGCCATGTAAAATATATATATTATATATATGTATATAAAGTATATATTGTAGATTCTGAAGTATAATACAATAAATTATTGCTACTACCCCTCTAAATCTGCGACATGTGCACGCCTCGCTGCCGCCCACTGGCAGGTACCTGCGCGAGGTGAACCCGGACCCCACAGTGGACGACGTGCCGGAGCCGCAACTACAGCGCAGAGCGTCCGACGTGCCGCTGCGCCCGCTGCTGCAGGCCCGCCACCTGGCCCACGCGGAGGCGCCGCTGGCGAACGCGGGGTTTAAGACCCTGGGCGGCCTCAAGGGACTCGCGGGTAGGGTTGCCCGAGAACGTATATGAGCAAGCCATATGCGCCGTATACGGAACGTATATACATCATACTTCGTAGAAGTATATGACTGTAAAATTTCATGTTTTGAGAAAAGTAGTGATAGGAGGAGCCGGGTTTAAGACCCTGGGCGGCCTCAAGGGACTCGCAGGTAGGCCCGGGTTGCGCGAAAACGTGTACTTCGAAGTATGAGCGAGCCATACGTGCCGTATACGGACGTATGTATAGCGCGTATGGCTAAATGTTTTGAGAAAAGTAGTGATAGGAAGGGCTGGGTTTAAGACCCTGGGCGGCCTCAAGGGGCTCGCAGGTAGGGGCAACGCCCGTATACGTGTTTGTGCGACCCCACGTGAGAGAGATCATTGTGTTGAAGTTGTTGTTGAAGTTGATGTGGTGCGCTGCGCCAGGCACTTTGGCGTGCCCCTGCGGCATCTGAATCCGACCAAGTGCTCTACTACAGCACCATTGCGGCCCAGAGGTGCGTGAGTGTGGGGTTGCGCGAAAAAGTATATTAGTAGGCCATATGCGCCGTATCTGGAACGAATGTACCGCTTATATGGCTAAGGTTTTGAGAAAAATAGTGATAGGAAGAGCTTGGCGCAGATGCATGTGGGTAATGTCTGTCAGGTGCTCCCTTGTATGGTGGCTGGGCCAGCATACCGTAGCAAGTTGCATTGCACTTTCAGATTGACAAGAAAGGAAATGCCGGTAGACATTTTCGCCCTAGGCCCACCACGCCCATGGCCACTCCGGCGCTTGCAAATGGCCACGCAACCACCTGCGCAGCTGCCTGATGGCCCTGAAATTCGGCTGTATACGTACGCGTTTGTGCCACCCTTTTCGCAGGCGACAGGCAGGACTTCATGCGCGTGATGCAGCAGGAGGTGGGCATCAGCAGCGTCGGCGACCGCGCGGAGCTCTTCTCGCTCGCCGTCGCGCCGCACGCCTGAGAGCTGCCATGGTGCTCCACAGAACTTCAAGTACAAGTTGAAGTTTAACTTCAAGTTGAAGTAGCGGGGCGCCGGGAGGGGTTGGGGAGCAGCAACGGCAGTGCTGCTCGGGTCGGCAGCAGCGGTAGTGTATGTGTGACACTGCCCCTAGTGAGTGGGGGTCACAGGCGCCTATAGGGAGGCCGCCCAGGGCCTCCATCTTGCCAGCTTGCTGCAGCCTAAGTTGCGTGCGGCCAGCTGCGCCCGGCGTGCAAGCTAATAGGATTTCACTTGCGGTCGCATTTGCAACTTCAGGTTCGAAAGCGGGCGCGTAGGCGACATACAACCGATGGCGGAGGTGCCACTGGCTGGGCCCCGCGTTGTCCAAGATGACACGTTGTGTGTGGGGCCCTCACTGACAGTTTGAAAGACGGTGACCTGCCATTGCGTACAATGTACTTCATGTGCGGGCCAGGGCGCAGCCGCACAATGGCCGTTAATGGCAACAGGATCAATTGTGGTGCCATCTGTTGATGACCAGGCTATATGATGGTGCGGCTGTCACGTACCTACCAGATGCATAAATATGCCTTGGGCCTGGTGTGCTGGTGCCTATTGAGCCGTTTTGTGCGCTGAGCACGCCTGGGGGCAACTACAGAAGTAGCCACATCTTAGGTAACATGGCACCGGTGTCAATACGAGCACAGTGGCATAGGTTTGACACAATGTCACCGTATGCTGCAGCTGGTGAGTTACGTGCGGCACTGCTGATCGACCCCCTCAGCTGAGTGCTCAGCAGTGCAGTCTTGTGCAATGCCTCAGTATAACTTGTATGAGGCATGAGCGTACCTGCAAGCAGCGTGCCTGGTGTGTGCCATGACATTGTGGGCCACAGCAGCAGTAATGTGGTGGTCCCTAAGATGTAACTTCAAGTTAAGGTTGAACTTGCAGGCAGCATGTCATTGTACTACATGTGTTAAGTATATACATACATGTATAACCTACTTCGAAGTATAAGCCTTGAAAATCACCTCGTCGAAGGCAAGGATCTCGATATTGCAGTTGCGAAGGCTAGCTGCTTCAGCTGCTGGTCCAGCTGGTTGCATCACCTACGGGACAACGGTACATCAGATGGGGTGGCCTTGTTACTTGTAGTCGCCAGTGTGATCACGAGCACACAATCCAGTAGCTACCTTAGGTGCCAATTCCTCTTTCTTACTTTTATAAATACAGGCTTAAAACTACTTCAGGAGGCACGTTAGCATGCAGTGCTCATCTGCAGTGCCATTCTTGAACACAGGCATCGAGTTCATGAGCACATACTGGCAAGCCACTTTGAAATTCCGTGCCTGCCAGATGAATTGAGGTCACCCGCAAGCATCATCATTGCGCACACGCCATCCCCGGCGCAAATGCACTGGGCCATGCACTACAGCCGAAGTACTTCGAAGCACCTACTGGTATGTTTTTAATTGATTTTCAACTTTATTAGAATCATTTTTTGTAAATTACCAGGTACGGTAAATACTTGGCAGTGTCAAAAAATAGCTGCAACTGCTCAAACTTACACGCAGCACCTCCAGTACGCACCTACTAGGAGACCTGAAGGTACCGGTGCGTGAAACCGGTTCTTAAAGTTTCTACAGCTACGCTGTGCACCAACAAAAATACAGTGACAACCACAGGCAAATATCATTTGCATTTCCTATTATGTTGCATGCACACACTGTCAGGTGCGAGCAGAATCCCATGCAGCAGATTGAGTGCGTTGCAAGGCGCTTTTGGTCTCCGACCGGTCACAGCGCTCTTAGACTAGTCACTACCGTACTACTAGGTAACTGTACTAGTACTACTAGTAGTGCCATAAGATCCGACTTGATGATCGATATCAGATGATCATTCAATGATTGCAATTTAAAGCCGGTGGGCCAAAGATGTACCGGTATAGTATGTGTAAATGTAGTTAAATTTAAAACTCCGCTTCATGAATATGAATACAAACTCTGTTAAAGAGTTGCCACGTGAATTTCAAAGCTAAATGCACTCGGGGCGATCATCCTGTCACCTGTGGCGCTGCGAACTTGAACTTAGGCTGCCAGTGCCACAGTGCCCTCACAAACCTGTTCTGACTTGGTGAATCCATTGCGCTCAGCACCATGTGTGATGTCGCCTGCACAATGTGACAACAGGTGTCCTGCCCACACAGCCCGGCTGTCACCCTGAGCCGCTGAGGCGCGGCTACAGCATACATGCCTGCCGCCGTCACTCGCCGTGGCACCCGTATAAACGCTGTAGCATCACGATGCTTCGTCGGTGGCTGATGGCCGCCGCATCTGCGTTCTGCGTGCGCACACGTGCCATGCCACCACAGCGCTGCGCATCCTAGGCTCTTATGTGTGCCACGCCGCGCCGCGACCGCATCCTCGCTCCGAGCGGCTCACTGCTGGGGCGCACACCCGGCATGGCGACGGCGGTGTGTCACCGCCGTGGGCGCGCACATGCTATTGGACGCCGGACGCCCATTGTCGCCGACAATCGCATTTGTCACGCCCGCAGTCCTGCCGCTGGCATCATGATGCTCCCAGTTAAAAATTCAGGGTGCAATATTTCGAAGTGTATACCATATCTGTACTCAGTTGGATACAGTATTATCATACTAGTGATGATCATGATGATACATTATGTATTACAGGCTGCAGCTAACTTGGGCACCCGCATAATTAAGCTGCAGCGCTGCCAGCCGGCCCGTCGAGCCGGATGCGTGCGCATGTGTGCTTTGCTTGGCAACAGTGTACTACTTATACTACTTCAGAGTCGATCGAAGTAGTAGTACCATGGTAGTATGCAGCACGCGCGGTCGGCCCTGACACAGTAATCATCGCCGACGGCGTGTGATACTTCTAGAAGTATCTATAAGTATATACTACTAGTACTACTATTACACATATGATTCGTTAGAGTAGTGCTATGGCAACATGCCAGGCTTCCCATAGAGAGCACTGAGCATTGCCAGTTTTTTCTCTACCTGTGTGATTTTCTCGCACCGTGTGCAAAGGGCTCACCGCGCCTCAAGCGGAGTTTAATGAGAGTACATATATGAGCTACTCGACGACGAGTACTTGACTCATAACTCATGCCGTGCCAGTGATTGTGTGACACAGCATGTGTACTGGTCCAGTGGCACCAAGTGCACATGTATTCAACAAAAAGTTATTACGCACTACTTGTAGTACTGATACTTCGAAGTCAGTGACTGTCACAACTAGTACTTCGGAAGTAGTAAGTAAGTAAGTACCGGTATGTATTATACTACAGTAGTATTACTCTACCATGCTATGCTAACAACTCACGGTGCACTGATCGAGGTGGAGTGGTATTTGTAGTCTGGTGGGATCAACCCAGTGGACGTTGAGTACAGCGACTCGGAGTGGCATTTGACTATAGTTGGCATGCCTTGCAATCAGAGACGAAAACTTCAGTCTGTGAACGACCAGTTGGCAATTATCCAACTGTCGTTACTTGTGTGTGCAAGGCCGCTAGCAGTACGGGTTTTGCTCGAGTACTACAGAGTATGTATACGTGTACATATCCCCTGGGACATGGGGCTGTAATCAGTTAGAGTGATTTTCTGGTCACACGCACCGTGTGCAAAGGGCTTTCCGCGCCCTAAGCGGAGTTTAATAAGAGTACATGTACTACTACAGTAGTATGTGTTTATTTGAACAACTTCAAATTTTTCAGCTGACTTGTACCAGACTTGTGAAGTACTTGTCCCGCCCTCAGGGCTTTGGTACTACTGGCCACCTGGGACATGGGGCTGTAATTCGTTAGAGTAGTGCTCTGGCAACATGCCAGGCTTAAGCCCTTATTCCCTTAAAGTACTGAGCATTGCCAGTTTTTTTGCTGTATACCTGTCTGATTTTCTCGCACCGTGTGCAAAGGGTTTCCGCGCCTTAAGCGGAGTTTAATAAGAGTACTACTGGTAGTAGCGCCGCGCCGCGTGCCAAAACAAACGTGTCACACTATATTTTTGTAAATCAACTACCGGTGGAACACAACCCTTCCATCGTGGCTGCAATACTGCGTAGTGATTCATCGGGAAACCTGGTACCGTACAGTGCCATATTAGTCGCCCGGGGCGGCTTTTTGGGGTGGCCTAAAACAATGGGGGGGGTAGGTTGTTTTGGGGGCAG
>JAULBY010063343.1:0-10209 GCA_032358315.1 Ophiocytium majus | reverse complement strand
CCCACCGATCTATCATGCCCCGCGCATGCAGCTGCATGCATGCAGCAGCACGCTGGCAGCGCTGTTCTAGCGGTAAAACCGGTGTCGTTCGTTGCAAGTCCTGCTTTGGAGTGTTACAGGCGTCAGCAGCAGCAGCAGCAATCCACCCACACTTTTCCCCCCTCCGCCGCCCCATCCCGCAGGACTACTTTGGGCCGGGCCTGTCTCCCGTGTACACGGTCAACCGCGGCCGCTGGGCCTACACGCCCTACGGCCCCTACGGGTCCTACTTCAACAAGACGTCGCTGCACAACAGCTACGGCCTGCTGCGCCCGCCGTGGAACAACAACCCCTACCCCTACCTGACGCGCTGGCACAACATTGCAAACACGGACCGCACGGGGAACGCGCCCAACGACTGCGAGTGAGTGGCAAAACTGCCAGACGGTTTCGCTTGTAACTGGCGAACGGTTCCGGTTGTAATTGCGTGTCTCACTGGCACAACATTGTCATGTGTGTATGTAGTGGTACTACAGTAGTACATAAGATGGACTGCACGGGGAACGCGCCCAACGACTGCGAGTGAGTGCCGTAACTGCCAAACGGTTTCGCTTGCAACTGCCTGTGTCCCATTGGCACAACATATTGCAACTTGTACACACATGGACCGCTCGGGCGCTCAACGACTGGCGTTTGCTGCTACGTGCGCCTTCATGTTGGATGCTGGTTAACTGATCCATCGCCGCTGCTTGCGCTGCCTTGCGCCCCCGCACTCTACGCTGGCGCCACCTCGACAGCGACTACTGGAACACCTTGCACGACACGGTGAGACGCTTGCTGCTGAGCAGCTGCGTACGTGCGCGCGTCCACTGTCGCCCGCACACACACAGACAACCGTGCTGTATTTTGGTGTAGTGGCATGTGTTGGCAGCGTGTGTGGCGACTTGCGTGGTGCGGATGGGAGCGCTGTGCATGCTGCTTGTGTATGCGCGTATCCTGCCTGCGGCTGTGCACACTGTGCTCATTCTCATTGTGGCGGGCGGTGTGAAGGGTACCCGGGTGCCTTGAGTGAATGGCTCCCTTTGGGCTGTGAGCGAAATGCAGCAGCCGCAGCAGCCTACCGCAGCTGTGCTTGTGCATAGAGTTTAGGTTTAGATGTGTTATGCGGCAGCAGAAGCGCCTGCCGCGGTGCACAGGGCGGTGCACGCGTGATAACTGGAAGTTGCACGCCAGCGCCCTCATGGTATACTTTATAGTCATGGGCCACAGCGTATAGTTTTTGCATTACACGCCGTAAAACGTACTACGTAGTATGTAAATGCGCCGTATAACGTAGGCAGATGAGGGTATTTATACGGCAAATACGCCGTATACCGCGTTTTTGGGCGTAGAAGTACGCCATATTTTGTCCTTTAAGTAAATAACGTATGAAATACGTTATATGCCGTGACCCATCACTAATTATTATATCATGCGCCTGTGTTTTGACTGGTTTTCATGTGCGCAGAGGTGGTCTGACCTGGCCCTCGACGCCAACACCAAGGCGCACGGCAACCTGCACTACCTCATGGGCGGCTCCTGGTATGAGTACAAGGTGGGTGCTCAGCAGCGGCCATTCTACTGTTACTGTGCCAGCAGCGCCAGTATCACTGTGCTCAGCACTATCACAGTGCTGAGCGGCAATCACCTGCTCAGCAGCATCATGCTGGTCACCAGTGCAGATACAAGTACACCAGCATCATGGCGCTCAGCACTGTTGTGGTCCTCAGCAGTATCACGGGGCTCAGCAGCACTGCGTTGCTGCCGGGTCATGCTGCAGAGCAACACCGCTGTGCTCAGCAGCACGTGGTGCTCAGCACCACTGTGCTGCTCCGCAGTACCGCACAGCAGCTCTGTCTGCGTGTTGGCATGCGCTGCGGGCCCGGGGTAGCCTAGACAGAGCGTAATTTCTGTACCTGCTGCCGGGCACTGTCTCCAGTGTCGATGCCATGTTACGTCATTTGCACACTTCAAGTACAGGCATGTGGCATGCCACACGCCTCTGACGCGGAGCCGCCATCATCCTATGTCACACTTCGCTATACTTTTGTACAGGAATCATGTGCGCTGAGCCGCTATCATCATGTACAGGCATGTGGCATGTCACACGCCTCTGACCCTGAGCCGCCATTATCCCATATCACACTTCTGCTATGCTTTTGTATAAGGATCATGTGCGCTGAGCCGCCATCGTCCTATATGACACCTGTGATACTTTTGTATAGTAATCATGTGCGCTGCACACTATTGTTTGCCGCCGCAGGACTGGTATGGCCAAGGCGCCATCATCCCCCTGGGCAGCGGCATGACCTACGTCAAGTACTTCTGGAGGGCAGGTGCGTGAAACAAACGCTGAGCACCGCAAATCCACCCCTACATCACATGCCTGCTCTTTATCTCACTTATGGGCTCAATAAGCTGCTGTCGGATGTGCATGGTGTGCCTCTGTTGACGTGAAGTACTTCTGAAGAGCCGGTGCGTGAAACAAATGCTGAGCACCACAAACCCACTCCTACATGGCTGTCCTGTAACTGTTTTATGGGCTCAATAAGCTGCCGTCGGATGTGCTTCGTGTGCCTCTATTGACGTCAAGTACATCTGAAGGGCGGGTGCGTGAAACAAACGCTGAGCACGGCAAACCCATCCATACATTACATGCCTCTTCTTCAACTCGACTGACGGGCTTGACAAGCTGCTGTCGGATCTGCGGAATGTGCCTCAAGAGACTCAATGCACGAGACATTGGTGCATGTTTGCTGATCCCTGAGCTATTAAATCAATGCATGCACCGCAAGACCACATGACATGATGTTATGTGGCTGCTTGGTTTGGTCAGGCTGCTGCCGGGTGTGCCGCGTGCGTCCCCGTTGACTCAACCTCACTACTTTTTTTTCACTTCTAAAGTGTTATTGTCTCTGGTAGTATCTATGATTTTGTATTGTTTTTGTTTTCATCATGATTCATGCTGAATATGTGCGGGGCACTCTACTGATGCATGCTTGCCTTCCATACAAGTGCCCCTACGGATTTATATGTATGCTCACCAGGCTATGTGACAGCCCCAAGTACTGCTCGCCGGACACGCCGCGCGGCGAGTGCCGCTGCCACTGCGACTGCAATGACCACTAATCACATGCCTTCCATACAAATTCCCCTATGCATTTTACATACACTCCCCGCCAGGCTACGCGACATGCCCCAAGTACTGCTCGCCGGACACGCCGCGTGGCGAGTGCCGCTGCCACTGGAATGGTCACTAACCACATGCATGCCATACAAGTGCTACTATATGCTCTCTATGTCAACATATATCCCAATCAGGCTACGTGCGCGCAAGTACTGCTCGCCCCACTTAAGCCCACACTAACCACATGCCGTTCATACAAATGCCGCTATGGACTCTATGTAGATACATTTTCCCGGCAGGCTACGTGACGTGCCCCAAGTACTGCTCGCCAGATACACCGCGCGGCGAGTGCCGCTGCCACTGCTACTGGATGGGCGAGCCCGCACTAACCACATGCCTTCCATACAAATTCCCGTATTGTTTATATGTATTCCCGGCAGGCTGTGTGACATGCCCAAAGTACTGCTCGCCAGATACGCCGCGTGGCGAGTGCCGCTGCCACTGCGACTGGAATCGCCACTACCCACATGCTTCCATACAAATGCCCCAACGCATTTGATGTATATTCCCGGCAGGCTACGTGACGTGCCCCAAGTACTGCTCGCCGGACACGCCGCGCGGCGAATGCCGCTGCCACTGCGACTGGAATGGCGAGTCGTGGCTGGACGTGGTGGACAAGGTCAACGACCTGCTCAAGGAGACCATCTACAAGGACATGATTGGCAAGATATACGACATGATTGTGCTGCCCGATGACTACGAGGGGGACCTGGACGACTATGTGCAGTGGCTCTTTGAGGAGGTGAGCATATAAATCTGAAGTACTTCTAGAAGTATACTCGAAGTAGTATCTACTACATAGTACAAGTAGTACTACTGTAGTACTACTACTAGTAGTGTGTATACTATTCAGTGTCTCCACATGAGCTCCGGTATAGCAAATAAAACTAACTACGTAGCATTTACTTCGATCTAGTCCCTGAAAGATATACCTTGAAGTGCGTCCAGCTGAGTTGCTGTGTGCTGTGTAGTACTTCAAAAGTATAGCATATGGTTGGTATTCCGTGTTGTGGATGTCCATTTCCATACATTGTTTCTTCATATAAATTTATTCATAGAGAGTCGTGCGCGACCTCTGTTGCTGCTGAGCACCGCTCCCCACCATGCACAAGCGCTGCTGCTGCTGAGCACACCTCCCTCTGCTGCTCCACCCCTCTCTGTGCCCTTGTGCTGCAGTCTGTGTGCGACCTGGCGTCCGTGGGAGAGAACTTTGACTCCGAGTCCACGCACGACCCCACATTCTGGTGAGAGAGCATGGCACATGCACCTACTAAAATACTTGACGCCTACTAGTTCGTACATTCGTACGTACAGACGCTCACTCTCCTCAAGCTTAGTGATAGTGGGCAGTGGAAGTGTTTGTTTGTGTGTGCGCATTACTTCTATTGGAGTTAAGTTGGTGTTCCAGTCATAGAGACATGAGGCCATGCGTGCACCAGCTATACCACGAGATCTATGGGGGGTTCGGCTCCGCGGCCTGCCCTGCGGCGGCCAGCGGGCTAGCGTGCCCAGCAGTGGCATGTGCCGACAGGCGCGCAGGTCGGGGGCAGGTTGACCCACCGCCGGGAGAACGGGCCGCCGTTCTGCTGTCACCAGGTCCGAGATGGGTGCTTGAAGGTCATTCTATGCATTCCGTGATACGTGCCACCCTGGTGGCGCACTTGCTTCTTTTGAAGTGTGAACCCCATTTGCTTCTTCGCTGCCGCGCACACGCTAGCGCGTCTGCCGCCGCTGCTCGTGCCAGAGCCGCTCCTGCTGGTGCTGGCGCCGGTGGTGCGGCCGCCGCTGCCCCTGCGCAAGCTCAGCAGCACCTGCCGCTACTGCTACTGCTGAGTGCAGAGTGTTTAATTTCACACCATACACTGAGCACTCACACTTTGTTGCCCAGGTGGACAAATCACCCTACAGGCTGTGGCCTGGCATTTGCCCCAGCCACGGCAGCAACCGTGCTTAGCAACCCCTTTTGAAACATTTCTCGCATTGTGTGTGTGTGTGTGTGTGTGCTTGTGCTTGCGCAGGCCCATGCACCCCACGTTTGAGCGCCTCATGCACTGGATGCGCCTGGCCCCTGAGCCGTACGAGTACGACTGGGGCATCGTCAAGTACTCGTGCACCGGGCACAATCCAGAGGTGCGCGCGTTGCCCACTTCAGTTTTGAAGTTTACATACTAGTAGTACATTATAGACATACTAGTAGTACTTCCGAAGTACAAAATGAAAACTCATCTATGAGCGATAAACCCCAGGTCTCCCCGCCGGTAGGGGCCGCCACATATTGTGTATGTACTTTGAGTAAAGTACGCAAGTAAGATACATGAGGACAACCAGTCCAAACTCTTGATTAGCATAATCGGGCGGGCGGGGTGCGCTCAGCAGCGAGACGTGCTTACACATCAAAGGTGGGCGAGGTGCCAGGTGCCGCTGGGAAAGTGGAAGCACTCCATAGTTGGGTTGAGGTTTTGTACATCCTTCAAAATATATAGTGTATGGAGTAGATAAGGTCCAGAGACACGAGGTCATGTGCGCACCGGTTGAAAACATGACTGCTGATGTTGAAGTTAGCTGGCACAGCAGCACGTTCTGTCCGGCAGATCTGCTGCTGTCCGCAGGCATGTTGACGTCGCAGCGCCTGCACCGTGTCGCACTGGCAGGCGTGTGCCAGCGGTTGCAGTTGAAGTTACCCCACAAACACTTGAAGTTGAAGCCAGCCCACAGACAATTGCAGTTGAAGTTAGCCCAGAAACACTTGAAGTTGGTGTTTGCCCGCAAACACTTAAAGTTGATGTTTGCCCACGTACACTTGAAGTTGAAGTTATCCCACCACGCATAAATTCAAAGCTCCGGGCCCTCGGGACTGGGCCGCCGCAAACACTTGAAGTTGATGTTTGCCCACGTACACTTGAAGTTGAAGTTATCCCACAACGCATAAATTCAAAGCTCCGGGCCCTCGGGACTGGGCCGCCGATGCAAGCCCAGCGCAGTCATGCATGCATTTTTGAGTTCCTGCTGCAGGACCAGACCTGTGTCTGCTGCCCAGGGACCATACGTTGAAGTTGCGGTTGAAGTTGATAGCTGCCGAACCTGGCGGCTTTGCAGCGCTGGCTAGGTGGGCAGCACTTTCAGGACTGACCGCAGCACCCCGTGCGCTGCCTGGCAGTGTTGGCTTGCAATATACCATGGACACTACGGGTGTGATGCGGGCTTTCTTGCACTGCCAATCCCATGTCAACTTGTGCTCGCCATGCCCCACTTCACGTTGCTTGTGCTTGTCCTGTGTGTGTGTGTGTTTGATGCTTGCAATGTGTGCATTCACCCTGTTGCAGGATGAGATCCCATTTGCCGACCTGTTCCCCGATGATGATGGCAGCGGCAAGCTCTACACAAACACGGACCTCTACAACAAGGTGCGCACATGTGGCAACAACTGTCGGGTTTCCTGCAATTATTCTTTGTTTATGAATAAATATGGTTTTCATGTGATCATGTGGTGAAGACATATACCAACACGGACCTCTACAACAAGGTGTGCACACACTTTGGCAGCAACCGTTGTGTTCTCTGCGTTTATCAGTTATTGATACCTGTGCTTCTTACTGTGTTCGTGTGGTGTGTAATGAGTTCATGTGGCTCAGATGCGTGTCATGCGCTGTGGCTATCTGCACACCCATGTTTCTGCACATTCCACACGAGGGCGCTTCTGCTGCTACTGCCACCCTTCCATCAGTACCCTGACTGCTGCGAGCGTAACCGCTTTGTAACCGCCACTGTAACCGCCCATCACAGCTGGACACCAAGAATAACTTAACCTGCCATACGTGTACTCCAACTTCCAGTACCCCAACCACTGCCAGCGTAACCGCTTTGTAACCGCCGGCCGCTGTAACTGCCCCGTCGCAGCTGGACCCCAAGAACGACAACCTGCCATACGTGTACTCCAACTTCCAGTGGGCGCACTGCGAGGACCTCGGCTACGACATGTCCAACGCAGACCTCAGGGTAAGTTGCTGCTGCTACAGTGTTTTTTCCCCCTCTACTGTTTTTTCTCTGCCGCTTCACACGCCGTGGAGCTTGCCTGCACGCATTTTTAGTTGCACCCACCGCCATGAATCAACATTGCATTTACTGAGAGTGGATTGGTCTGGTGGTTAGGCGTGCGGGGCGTTCAAGTGGGCAGGCCGGCCCGCCGTAGGACACTGTAAATATTGGGTTACAAGACTCGGGGCACAAGCTGCAGGGTAAGCTGCTGCTGCTGCTGCTGCGAGGCGTGGCAGCAGTCTCACTATTTAGCTGCTGGTGTGTGCTTCTTTGCAGCTCGAGTCGCAAGCACTCAGAAGCACTGACATTGTTTCTTGTCGTCTATCATTTGACCTCGGCTATGGCATGTCGAACGCGGACCTCGGGGTAAGCTTTCGACACAGTACTTTCTTCCCTCAACCGTTTTTACACCGTGGCGGCTCGCCTGCCCGCATATTTAGCTGCATCCACCGCCACAGGGGGGCACCACAACGGGAGCTGGCCACCAGGTCAAGAGGCGTGCGCGGTGTCCGAATGAGCGGTCCGGCCCGCCGTAGGACACGGTAAATATGGGGGTATCATAACCCCCGGTTGTGTCGCTGAGCACCGGCCGTCGCTTACACCAGGGGTTTCTTATGTGGGGGAGGGGGGTCTTATACTTCTTGTGCCTATAGTATGTCAACAAAGCCTGCGGCACGCTGACGCGCGGCTGCTGCGCGCTCCCGTGCTCCCATGACCACAGTCCAAGCCCGCCATGTCGCGGTACAAGCGCCCGATGGAAAGCAGCTATGAGCTCAGCACGGTGGACTGGTCCCTGCCATGGGAGGACCAGCTGGCCCTGCCGCCGCCGTCCGTCATTTCCGCGCGCAGACGGGCGGAGTTTGCGGCCCTCAAGGCTGCTCAGCAGACCGCTGATGCAGGCGAAACTGCCGCCGAAACCGCCAACGAAACTGTCGCTGAGGGGGCGGACGCGGCCTCCGCCGCCGTGCAGTAGAGGCCGGTGTAGAGCGCTGCCGCCGCTGCTGCTGCGGCGGTGGAGCTGTTGAGCACTGGGTGGTGTGGGAGTGCGCTTCCTCTGATGCTCCTCTGCGCCAGTCCACAGCAGTTGCAGGCGCGCGCAGCAGCAGCAGCAGCTGCAGCAGCAACACGTGGCGGCCTGCGGCGCTGCCACCAGGGCGCGGTCGAGTGCCCTGCTGAGACCGGTGCCGCTGCGAGCGGGCAACCGTCCCAGGGGCGTACACCCAACTGCTGAGCACGACTGCAGCTGCGACTGCGTCACGGCGCAAGGGCGTGGGCGGAGCTGACACCCCCTTTCCGCCCCGCGCCCCGCTTACGCCACCGGCAGCACAACGTAGAGTGACACTTTTTTGGGTCGCGCCCTCACACATCCACCGCTGTGTGGGGAGAGCGGCTTAGCTGGCGGTGTTGTGCGGTGGAGCACGGGCTGCAGGGTTTGTGTGTGCTTCAGCGCTTACTGTACCCCACCTAGTACGCGCCAACACGTTGAGCAGGCGCAGTCTCCTCTGTAGCGTCTCCTCCCCCAACTAGTGGGGGGGGCTTAGTGGTATACCGGTTTGGGTATAGCTGGGGCGGCGACTGGACATGCCCGGGGGGGGGGGGCTTTGTTTTTCTGTGCCGGTGTGTTGCCTGTATTGACGAACGATGCGCGAGCACGCATAGCGGGGTTAGTAGCCGTAACACGTTTTCTCCCTCCCCCCCCTTTTCACCCCCCCCTGCACCGCCATACGTGCATGGTGCCACTGTCGTCGAGCACCGTGTGAAACTGCCACACGCCTGCTCTTTCCTTTAGCAGCAGCGTGGGGTTGCAGGTGTTGTTGGTGTGTAGTGTGTGCAGGGGGGCTGCGCCCCTGGTCTCACCCCTCGCTCGGCCGGCCCTTGGCTGCTGAGCAAGCTGGCACTGCGGCCGCTGAGCACTGTGCCAGGCGAGCTGGCGTGCAGGCCCATGGCACTGGCGAGGCTGGCAGTGCTTGGTGCGGTGGCAGCGGGTGGCAGGGGTGCAGCTGCCGTGGCACCTGGTAGCGGATTGCACACAGTTAGTGAGCTGGTCAGGACAGGTGGGCGAAATGGCATTCGGCGGTGATTGTGCACATGTCAGCTGCGTGTGCTGCTTTAGTGGGCGTGCTCCTCGTGCTGTGTGGTGTGTGTCCTGGCTGCATGCCTGCGGTTGCCAGTCTCCCGCCAGGCTGGTGTGTGTGCATCAGCTGTGCCACTGTGCATTCAGGTCGCGTGACGCAGCATATGATGTTTGCACCGTAGAGCATGGTGCCCAGTATTGCACACTGACACGTGCCTTCTGGTGCTGGTGACACAGCGGGCCACAATGGCGACTGGTGCCACTGCAGTGCTCTTGACGACACAGCAAGTTGTTGACCTGTCATGACGTCACCGCCACGCTCTCAATCGCTGAAGCCACAGCCCTGCGGCACTTGTACGTCTGCGCAGATGTGCAGGAATCGCACGATTCATCGTGTAGCCAATTGCACTTGGGCCGCAGACAACCATGTTCATGCATACAGTCAATTCAGGAAAGGATCGGCATCAGATCAGATCCGTCGGTTGTTCGGGGCCCAAGCTTGAGGGGCCTCGGCTCAGGGATGTACACGGTTCACGAAACTGACACAGTTCTAGTTCAGTTTGATGTCAGAAGTGCACGGGTCAGGTCGTGTCAGGTCACCGCCCTGCCCTGTATGGGCACAGGTCAGGTCAGGTCAGGTCATGGGTCCACACAGGTCAGATCAGCTCAGCTCAGCTCAGGTCGCGAACACAGGCCAGGTCAGTGCAGGTCACAGGTCAGGTCAGGTCATGCAGCACCAACCTCCGTGCTTTTTCTTCACCAATGCTCAACACCTATCCAACCTTAACGTATTGGCAGGGCTGTAAAAAGGTTTACAAACTGTGTACTTTTATTAAACTCCGCTTAGGGCGCGGAAAGCCCTTTGCACACGATGCGTGTCGTAACCCGAAAATCA
>JAULBY010063332.1:0-10210 GCA_032358315.1 Ophiocytium majus | reverse complement strand
CCGCTTAGGGCGCGGAAAGCCCTTTGCACACGGTGCGCATGACCAGAAAAAGGGATCAGACTGGAGTAGCGAAAGTTATGTACATGTTTACAGAATAGGAAAAAGGCGCAGGCGGCGAAACGGCGAATTGACCTATCGCCGTCTGGCAAGAGGCGAAACCTTCCGCCCTGGGGGCGCTAGTGTGGGCGCCCCCCACCTCTGCTGGCGGCCGAGCGAGGCCTAGGAAGCACCTGGCGGGCAGCTGCATCATGCCAGGAGAGGGCGACCCAGATGCCTCCACGCCCGCCTCCAAGGGATCCCCAGCCCGGAATCTCAAGCGCATGTTAACGCATGAGCCGGATATCAAGGTGAGCAGTATTGCAGCATTACACTGCTGGCTGCTGGTGCAAAAGAGCGGCCTGAGTCTGCTGTGCCGTCGCCGTCACTAGGCCAGTAGCAGCTGCCGAGGCAGCGGCGTTGCCTGTCATTGTAATGCTTGGCATCGGTCGGCACCGGGTGGCGTGCAGCAGCAGGTGCTGCTGCCGCCAGGAACGGCGATTGGCGACGGGTGCGGACACGACGCGATGGGTGCAAGCAGGGCTTGGTCTGCACACCCACACCCACAGACCCACACGCCAGCAGCAATGTGGTGCTGCGCGCTGATATTTGCACACTTTTGTTGCGCTTGGTGGTGACTGGCGTGGCGCACACGGCCGCTGCTGTTGCGGTTTTAGAACACCAGGCGTAAGGGCGGGAACGATGGCGCTCTCGTACTGACCCGGCAAGGACAGATGTGATTTAGGTGGTACAGTGTCCCCCAAGAATATGTGCGTTTTGACCCTGCTGCTTGAGTGTCAGCGAGCCACTCACCATTACCACTACACACATACATACGCAGGTATTGGGTACATAACGTTCATTGATAATTACCTGTGTGCTGAGCTGCATGGGGGTGCACACACGGCAGGTCATGAGCGGCTGACGCCCTGTGCTGCCCGACAACCGCAGAGTTTTGTTACATAGGCATTATCTATAATATGTATATATATAGTTGACATATACATGTAATAGTGACATGAGTGCCATTCTTGCACGCGCCGGTGTATGAGGTCGCGAGCGGCGGACGCCCTGTGCGGCAGGACAGCCGCGAAGGATTTTGTTCCATAGACATATCTATTAATATGTGTACATACATGTACTTGAGGTGCATATCAAGAAGTATTACAAAGTGCTGTCTGGTGCTTCTCATCAGGTGGACAAACCACCCACACGCTTCGGCCTGGCATTTTGCCCCAGCCACAGCAGTATCTGGGCGCAGCAGCCTTTTCGGTTTCTCCCAAAGCACAATTTCTTGCACGCACCGGTGTATCAGACGCCCATGCTGTGTCAGCCGACGCCATCCCGCCGTGACTGCGTGGGCGCCGCCCATGATCCCACGCCATGCATTTTTACATACCTACCACCACTAACATACTTGACACTGGTAGTACCTCAGTTGAATGTGCACTGCTCAGCTTCGGTTGTACCATTCTATTCGCGCACAGCCGCATGTGCAAGCAACGTGCGTACATATGATTTGTTTCACTCCATGTGCGCGTGGTTTATGATAGAAACATGCATGATGCCATGCGGGAATTCCCACGGCTGATGCAACAGCGAGGGGGGGGGTACTATCCACATGATCGCATACAGGATGTCTCATGTACTACCAGTAGGACTTAAAAGTTCTTGTAGGAGGGATAAACTCTACACCTTTCTCCATTATCACGCTGGCATGCAACCCGTGCAAGGGGTGAGCAAAGCAAAGACCGCGCCTACCCACAGGGGAGCAAATCTTACGCCCACCGAAATGCGGATTTTCATCCTAGAGCTGTGAATTGTTGCATTCAATGGTAGGTGTGTATTTCACATGTACTGTAGTAGTATATCAAGTACACACATTGACAATGTGCTTGTACCATTCTATGTGTGCGCAGGCATACGAGAAACACATCCGCGACACCATGCGGGAGTTCCCACGGCTGCACGACATGTGTATGCATGTGTACTCCAAAGTATGAATTTCACGTACACGCGTTGACAATGTTTGTTTTGTACCACTCCATGTGCGCGCAGGCGTACGAGAAGAACATACACGACACCATGCGGGAGTTCCCGCGGCTGCATGACAAGAGGGCGGTGGAGTATGAGCGCTGCATCACGCTCTTTGGGCCAGACGACCAGGCGCGCGACAGGCGCACCAAGGTGTTTGACTACTTTGACGGACACATAAATGAGGCCTCGTCCTATCAAACTGAGGAGGTGGGTGGACCTACACTTGTCGTTGAGTAGTAGGAGTATGGCGTTGTTACGTACCTCAAAGTAGTGTTTAGCAGGTATGTAGGTATGCATGCATGCATTTATACACAGTCCGGACGAACAGGCGACAGGCGCACCAAGGTGTTTGACTACTTTGACGGACACATAAACGAGGCCTCTTCCTACCAAACAGAGGAGGTGAGAGCGAGCCTGGTTCCACTACCTTAGCTTAATAGGAGTATTCTTACTACTCCTATGTATGCATCCATGCATGTGCTTCTAACTATACACAGCCCGGATGACCAGGCACGCGACAGGCGCTATAAGAGGTTGGACTACTTAGACAGACACATAATTGAGGCATGTACCTGCTGAACAGAGGAGGTGAGTGGGCCTGGCTTCCCGTAGCCCAGAGTAGCGAACTTCGTATTTTAGTAGTAGTGGGTGTGGTACATCATGTGCCAAGCCATATTTGTAATATGGTGTATGCAGAGAAACATGCATGCATGTACCTGAAACATACACACAAACACATGTAAATATAATTACAGAAGTGTATACCTAGGGTGAGGTGTGGGCTAGGTGGGTCCATACATGTTTGATTATGCATATACTACTGTAGTATATACCGTATATTATCATAAATATTAGTATACTACTACCTAGGTAGTAGTATATATTATTATATATATATTATGCATATGTACAAGTTTGATCATGCCACCCAGTGACCTTTTGCCACTTCCTGCGTGGTCTCACAGGTATTGATGGGTCGCGGCGTTTAATGTCATCTTACGTTATACCGGTACAAAATACTGTGCATTTCTACGCCCAAATCTGTGTACATTATACGACGTATAATGCAAATTTTATGCTCTGTGACTTATCACTACTCACAGGTGTATCGCGTCAGCAAAGTGGTGCTCAGCAGTTTCAAGAATTCTAGGGGGGGTATAGAAGAGTACTGGCTGGGAGGTGCTCAGCAATGCCACTTCGAACTGAAGTTGAAGTGTGCCACCAATGACCTTTCGCCACTTCCTCTGTGTGTGCCATCACGGGTGTTCCGCCTCCGCGAAGAGGTGCTCTGAACGAGTGCAGCATAATACTTTAAGTGTATACTAGAAGTATGTTTAGTCACGAGGTGCGCAGCTTGAGTGCACTTCAACTTATTGAAGTTTGGCAATCTTCAACTTGTTGAAGTTTGGTGATTGTCATTTGTAGCACCACAGGTGTTCCGCTTCAGTGAAGAGGTGCTCAGCGTTCTGGACGAGAGCAGTATACTTCTTGAGTATACATACACTAGCTTGAGTGTGCGTCAACTTGTTGAAGTTTGGCGATCCTGAACTTGATGACGTTTTACGTCACAGGTGTTTTGCCTGAGTGAAGAGGTGCTCAGCGTTCTGGATGAGTGCAGTCTACTTCATGAAGTACTATTTTGAGTGGTGCGCAGCTTGAGTGTACTTCAACCTGTCGAAGTTCAGCAATCTTTAACTTGTTGAAGTTTATTTTATCATTTGTGGCATCACAGGTGTTCCGCCTCAGCGAAGAGGTGCTCAGCGCTCTGGACGACTGCAGTATATACTTCAGTACTTCAGAAGCGCACTGTATACTTACTTTCTAAGGGAAATTTATGCGCTGTGACCCATCACTAGGCATACGGCACAAGGGGTGAGTCGTAATGTGGTGTGTGTGTGGGTAGGGCGCTGTGCATTTGGCGCAAGGAAGGTGAGTAGTGAATAGAAGTGTATACATACTTAGCTGGAGTGTACTTCAAGCTTATTGTTTATCATTTCTGGTGTCACAGGTGTTCCGTCTCAGCGAAGAGGTGCTCAGCGTCCTGGACGAGTGTAGGGAGCTGCTGGAGCTGGTGATGAACTGGTGCGACCTGTGCCTGCCCGCCAACGAAACGGCTTTTGCGGAGGCTCACAGGCTCAAGGTGACGCTCCACCTGAAGTTGATGTTGAAGTGCATTTGTTGAAGTAAGTGTTGAAGTGCATATGTTGAAGTCTTTGGAGCTGGTGATGAACTGGTGCGAACTGTGCATGCCGGCGAACGAAACGGGTTTTGCGGAGGCTCACAGGCTCAAGGTGCGAGCATGTTGCGTTTATAATTGTATTATATGTATTTTGTAGACTCATGTACACAGATACATGTACTTCAGAAGTATATAAATACTACGTAGTATATGTAGTTCAGAAGTATAACTTGAAATACTACGAAGTATACGCCTGGTGTACATACTTCCGAAGTACCTGAAGTACCTTCATGTAGTTGGAAGTATGTAACATACCATGTCGAAGTGCTGCAAAGAAGCACCAAGTAATAACACTTGCATGTACAGTACATGTAGTAGGCACATACATGTACACATACCAGGTACACATTTGTAAACATGCCTGGATATACACTTCCTTTGCTGAAGCACATGGGCGTAAAGGTGAGGCAGTCATGTGTTACTTTCCCTGACATGTTCTGAATTAACATCATACTTTGTACTTTGAAGTACCACCACATCCTTGTTTGAACTTCCAACATTACCATTCTCTTTGCTGGAGTCCATTGCTACGCGGGTCAACTGGGTCGGCAGTGCCACACAACCCTAGGGGCCGCGGCAGTGGCGCTAGTGCAGCGGAACAGCCGTGTCACTACTTACACAGTGCCCTACGCCAATGCCGACAGCATACTTTAAGAAGTATGGCATCACTTTTTAATAAGGTTCATGTAGGCCACAAAAGGCGCCTGCATGTTTTGCTTCAAGCGCAAGTTACACACCCATGAGCTACAGCATGCAGGACGGGCAATGCCCCCATGTGTCTAGCCGCATGTGGAATGCAGGGAGCTGAGTGCCGCCCATGCCTGCACGCCTAGGTTTTTTTGCTTTTTTTGGTGCTGGCATCACACCGGCTTCAACAATAGGGTGCAAGGGGCCGGTGGTTTGTGCAGTTGCGGTCGGCCAGTCGGGGGGACGGACGGGGGCCTTGAAAACTTTGTGTCCCAGAGTGTAAATAAAGGCTGCGAATGATCCAGTTCCCGGGTTGGCAGCCTGGTTTAAATCTTCCCTACTAACTCTAGCATAAGCCCACAGGGGAAGAAGATGCATAAGCGTAATGCATAGGGTTCGGGGCCGGAGTGCATCGGCCTCGGCCTTGGCCTGGAGGATCGCTTCGGCCCGGCTTGGCCGGCCTAAGCCGGCCTCAGCACAGGCACCGGCTTGCCCCGGCCTGGACCGGCCTACACCGGCTTTAAGGCCCCAAACCGGGGCAGGACGGGTATACCGTACGGCAGATACCCGCTGCTACAGTAACGCTGCATGCATAGCCAGCCTCAAATGGCATCAGGGGCAACGCCAAGCCACAGGGAGCCCGCAGGTAGGCAGCAGCTTCAGCTGGGACAGCCTGAGCAGTGGTGAACACGCGCGTTACAGCAAGGCCGGGGAAGCCGGCCCCCTCCCGGCTCGGCCTACCGGTCTACCGGCCAGGCCGAGGCCGACCGGCTTAAGCGGCCTCGGCCCCGAACCCTAGTAATGCATGATGTACGTCATGAAGACAATGTTGAGTTTAAACTTCAACTTATACCTCAGTGCCCTGCTGAATTTTCTCGCGCGTCCGCGCAGATACAAGACTTCCAGGAGTACCTCTCCAGCGGCGTGCAGAGCATTGCCAACTGCGTTGCCGAGGTGAGAAATTTCTCTGTGCCACTGACGCATCTTCCTCTGTGACAGCAGTTTGCATGCATGCCGGTCCTGCCTCATGGCGCTGTGCAGGGCCCCACGAACGTCAACTTACACACTTCAAGTAGCAGAAGTGCGCGCGTGAAGCGACAGTGCCGTGCACATTGTAGCGTGCCGCCACCTTGTTGTCTTGTCATTTCCTGCAGCATTATTTATCTGCACCCACCCTGCTCGTGTGCGGCTGGCTGATCGCAAACGCCACCAGCACGCCGCCTGCTGCTGAGCACGCGCGCGCGGCTGCCCCTGCGCTGAGCAGCCGAACTGAGCGCACACGTGCGGCTCTCCCATGCGCTGAGCAGCCAAACGCCCAGCTTGTGCTGAGCGTGGTGAATCCGCAGCTGCTGGCTGCTGAGCACACACGCGCAGCTCTCCCGTGCGCTGAGCAACTGCGAATGCCCAGCTTGCGCTGAGCAGGGTGAAACCCCAGCTGCTGCTGAGCACGCGCGTGCGGCTCTCCCTCGCGCTGAGCAGGCGAATGCCCAGCTTGTGCTGAGCACGATGAATGCCGGTCTGCTGCTGAGCACACACGCGCGGCTCGCCCCTCGCGTGCGCTGCGCAGGTGAACGCCCAATTGGAAAAGCGAGCACGCACGCTGCAGGCGCTGTTCACAACAAAAGACGTTTTGCCGGAGAACCAGGGCGGGTGGCTGCGCGCGCACCGCGACCTGCTGGTGCACTGCGAGACCAACGCCTACTTGCGGATGGCCAAGATCTGGGAGAAGGTGAGGATGGATGCCACCTGGGTACCCTTGAACATACCTGGGTACTACTTGGGTGAACGCGACCTGCTGGTGCACCCCGAAATGAACGCGTACTTGCAGATGGCCAAGATCTGGGAGAAGGTGAGTACGCTATCTGGGTAGCCTTACACATACCTGGGTACTCATGGGTAAGGACGGGTGCACCGCGACCTGCTGGGAGCGCGTTGCGCTTTTTGTGAAGTGGCTTATGCTATCATACTGGGGCCGCTTGTGCTCGCCATACTGAGTCTGGTCTGATGCAAAACCAAGGCCTGCCTGTGCATGGCCAAGATATGGGAGAAGGTGAGTATATGATACCCAGGTAGCCTTGAACATACCTGGGTACTCATGGGTAAAAACGGGTGCACCGTGACCTGCTGGTTTACTGCGAAACCAACGCCTACAGTGTACTTGCGGATGGTCAAGATCTGGGGAGGAGGTGGGTACGCAACAGGTTTACTCATTGGCATACCTCTTTAACACTTGGGTACTCATGGGCAAGGGTGCCGGCTGGCCGCGCGTGCAGTGCGACCTGCACTGGCCCACTGCGAAACCAAACGCTGCATGCATGCATGGCCAATAGTCTGGCAGAAGGTGAGTATGCTACCTGGGCACCGTTGGACGTACCTGGTTACCACTTGGGTACTCATAGCTGGGGGGGGATACGAAGCATGATGTGTGTACATACTTTGAAGTACGCAGTCAACAAACTTGAAGTATTTGTAAACAGTGCACATACGTCGTACATCACGTTCATGGGCGCAGAAATGCGCCGTACTTTGCATGCACTTCAAAAGTACAAGGTATACATACTTCTGAAGTATGTAAATAAAACGCTTCTTGAAGTACCTTGTCCGCGCCGCCCCTTTGCTGCATGTCACGCTGAGCAACCTGTCGCCTGCCCCACCTTCTGCTGAGCAGGTCCTGGAGGACTACGTCCTGTACTTCTCGTACTGGCAGACAAACCTCAAGGATGGGGACCTCGCCTTTGCAAACCAAGGCAAGGGGGAGCGCGGCGGAGACTACTTTGGCTGAGCACGCCACACACCCACTGCTGAGCACTGCTGGTGAGCACTGCTGAGCAGCAATGGGGCGGCAGCAGCAGCTGCTGCTCAGCAGCCATAAGTGCTGTTGGCGCGGGTGGTGGCGAGCTGCTGAGCACTGCGCTGGCACGTGCTCAGCAGAAGGTGGCTGCTAGACTGCTGCTGAGCAGGTGCGCCGGCTGAATGCGCGCGGGTTACCCACCGTTCCGGCAGTGTGCACGAACGCTTGGTGCACAGCGAGCAGCGGGGGTGGCGGTGGGGCGCCTATTGAGTCTCTGCCGTGACGGCGGCTGCCGCCATTACGGTTGCTGCTGGCTGCTGCTGCGCGGTGGCATTGGGAGTGACCGTTGCTGCTGAGCACTAGTTGCGAGGCAGCAGCCGCTGAGCAGTGCCAAAATTGTGTTGCGTCACGCGGCGGGTGCAGTGCGGACAGGCCTCTCTCAGGCTGCGGCAGGTTTGTTTGTGCTCAGCAGCATCGGGGCGCTGCACCTGCTGCGCCGTTGCGCCGTCCGCGCCAGAGGTACAAGTAGCACTGCGGCGCCAGAAGCGGCGCACCAATTTTGAGCGCGCATGTGTGAGACGGCACTCGGTGTTTGTGTTGTGTGTGCGCTCACACCAGCGGCGTTAGTGCCACAGATGGACAGGCGGCAGCGGATGTGGTGGCACCCGGCGTAAGGGGTGTGGAGGCCCAAAAGCGCTGCTGCATGGCAGCAGGCGGTGCTCAGAGGTCAGGCGCTGGCGCTGCTGCTGCTGAGCAAGGGGAAGGGGGGGGGGCTAGCTCAGCGGACTGCGCTGCGGCTGCCGCACAGCAGCAGCGACAGCAGTGCTGAGCACTGCTCAGCAGCAGCGACAGCAGCGCTCAGCACTGCTCAGCAGTTTGTGTGCTATGAGAGAGTGCGCCCGCACTGCATCCGCGTGCTGTACGTGCGGCCCCTGGGTACAGGGCTTGCCTCTGTAGTACAGTAGCCTGCCTCACCCCTCTTTAGTGTATATATACCCCTGGCCTCAGAAACACATGCGTGTGGCGTTAATATGCTCCTGGCGTACACGGCAGGTACTTGAGCCGTGTGCACACACATAAATATATGACCCATGCCAGCTACACACAACATTGGAGCCTGTTCTTGTGTGTGCATGTGTGAAAGAAACCTAAAAGGCTGCTAAGCACAGATACTGCCGTGGCTGGGGCAAAATGCCAGGCCGAAGCCTGTGGGGCGCTATGTCCACCTGGTGAAAAGCACCAGACAGTCCCCACACCTACACGCGCCGGTCAGTGCCCTTGACGGCTAGGGATGATACAGAGTACAACTGTGCGGGTGTGCAAATGTTTTCACTGGCTTGTTGGCGAACTTCTCGTGTGTGGGGGGGGGGGGCTCCTGCCTTGTGACGGGGTTTTGCGCCGTGTTGATGAGAGGCTTGGCGTGGTTTGTTCGCCAACCCTGGCAAAACCAACACCCCAGACATTTTGACCACAATAAGCCCTAGAGGGAGTGCCAACCCACATAATCCATCAAAATGGTTGAGTGGCATGTGTACGAATGTCCACTCTCAATGTTGGGCTGTGTGCCAAGGTCCTCCTAGTATGTCTTACTGGGTGTGTGCAGGCTGATGGTGTGCGCGCGTGGGCTTTTGGTGTGCGCACCATCTGCTGCCCGCCAATGCTACTGCAGGTCGGAAGCGGTAGTGGTGATGTTGTGGTGCAGGCATCGCCAGTTGCTCTGATGCATGAGGTAGGGACTCCAGACGGCGGTATATCCTATGGCGGGCAGGCCTGCCCACTCGGACGCCCCGCTCGCCTCTTGTTGTGGTCCGGTGGTGGTGCCCCCCCCGGCGGGTGGTGGTGTGCGCGGCAAAGTGTGCGCAGGCAAGCCCCCACGGTGTGCCGAGCGATAGAGAAGAAAACCTCACCTGGGGGGGGGGGGGCGTAGTGGTATGATACTAGAAGTACTGCGTGGTACTTCTCGAAGTACTTCTGAAGTACTACTGTAGTATGACGCTTTTTGGCCACCCTAGCAGCGGTGCAGCACGCACAACCATAGCCATGGCAGCAAACCCGCCCCCCAGCAGCAGCATAGCACCACACAGCAGCACTCGCCATCACAGGACTCAATGCCCGCAGCAAACACACCCACACCACCCGTGTCTCCACAAAAACCGCCGGGGGCCTGCTCACATTGGCGCGCGCAGTGCGCACGCCGCCACGGGGGGGGCGGCAGGGGGGGGGCACGCGCGTGCAACGCACCACGCACCACGCCCCCCGTGCCACCACCGGCAATGCCTGCTCCTACAAACTGGGCCGCCACCGCTGCCGCCACCGCTGCCGCAGCAGCAGCAGCAGGCTCGCAGAGGCGTTTTTGCCACTGGTCAGCTATTTGCGGCGGCGACGGCGGCGGCGCGGGGGGGGGGGGGGGGGGGGGGGTG
>JAULBY010063321.1:0-10210 GCA_032358315.1 Ophiocytium majus | reverse complement strand
AAGTCCGGGCGCCCGCGCAGCACGGCGGCCCTCACCTCGCGCTCCCCCGCGCCGCCGCTCGGGTCGAAGGGGTGGCGACCCGTGAGCAGCACGTACGCGACGACGCCCACCGCAAACACGTCGGCCGCGGGCGTGGGGCGCGGCGCCGCTCCGCTGAGCACCTCGGGGGGGGCGTACGCCGCCGTGTAGTCGCTGCCACCGTGTGCGCTGCTGCGCGCGCCGCCGTAGGGGCGGCGGAAGGGGGCGATGGGGGGGGCGCCGTCGCTGCTGCTGCCGCTGGCGCCGCTGCGTGTGCAGAAGGCGGAGCCAAAGTCCGCCAGCTTGATGCTGAGGCTGGCGGTGCCGGTGGCGGTGTGGGGGGTGGCGGTGGTGCATGGGGCGGAGCAGGGTGTGAGGGTGGTGGTGGAGTTGAGGGGGCTGGAGGTGGGGGGGGAGGGTGGTGGCTGCTCCGCGATGATGATGTTCTCCGGCTTGATGTCAGAGTGGATGATGCTGCAGGTGTGCGTATGTGTAGGAGTGCAGGGGAGGGGGCGGGGCGGGGGGGGGGAGCGTGTCAGATTCAGGGCATGGGGTGGGAGCCACGAGCTTGCACATAGGGATAGATTAAAACAAGAACAGTAGAGCAGGTTTGGTTGCGTTAATACAACAGCAGTGAAGGTGCGTTGCTGCTGAGCATGTTTCACTCCACCAACAGCAGCTGGCGGCTGCTGCTGCAATGTCTGGCTCAGGCGTGGCAAGAGCAGCAGTCTGGGGAACTGCCGCCTATGCAGCTTTGGCAACACTCGGCAAAGAGGCAGGCGTTTACTTGAAACATGTACTTCGACGAAATACTAAGATACAAGACCACCAGCCAAGACATGTAGCACCGTGGCATACTCTCACACCATACTTCACGTACTTCTGAGGTACTACGTAGTACTACTGTAGCCCCCGCCCACGCGCAGTACACTTGCACGACTACTGCAATAGTCGACATGATGATGGCGTATGTATACGTGTACACATGTCTATGGAGTTCTAGTATATTATTCTCCAGTACATCCAAGTATGCTACAAGTACAACAAACAGCAGGCTCTCACCCGCGAGCGTGCAGGTGCACGAGCGCGCCCAGCAGCTGTCGCAGCACCGTGGCGGCGTCTCGCTGACTGAGCATGCCCCTGTTGACGAGGCGCTCGTACAGCTCTTCGCCGCGCGCACGCTCCATGACAATGTACCACGAGGGGGCATCGCCGCCAAGGGCGCGCAGGCCCACCACGTTCTCGTGCGCCGACGCCTGCAGCAGCGGTGGCGCGTGGAGGGTTCGACACAGGCGCACGCAGCATGGAAGAAAAAAAAAGAGAGAGAGAGAGGAGCGGTTGGTGACGGTATAGAGAAATTGTGCCAGCTCACTGTACATGTTATTGGTATGTCTTCGAAGTACTTCGATGTGTAAAAGCTACTTAGAGGTACATGTACTTTATACTTCAGCGGGTACTTCAGAAGTATACATACTGCATGTACTCCGAAGTACGTGTACTGCACATCACCATCAAGGAAGGGTGGGTGACGACACCCATGTCGAGCCGTGCTAGCTGCTCAGCAGGCTGGTGTGCCCTGTGTTGCACGCTGTGATACGGTGGGGGGTGGGTGGGCTTGCTGTGTATGGTGTGGGCGCGCGCTCTCTTGGAGGTTGGTGTGAGTCACTGCCGCGCCTACATGCGGACGGTTCAGACCATGGAGAGTGCACAAGCATGTTGTTGGGTCTGAAGTGATGGGCGAGCGCCCAACAGCGGCAGTGTGGGGTGGCGGAAACGGCTGTGAAAACGTATCGTCAAAGTGCAATTATGTGATGAGAGATATGTATATACACATATACGTGTACACATATGCCTCATTTAAGTGCTCAGAGCCAGGAAGTAAAAGGCCCCCTGCCTTTTGACAGTTTCGCGTTGGTGCGCAGCAGGTCTGTGTTAGGCAGCTCTGGCAGAAGCGCGAGGTATTGCACACCACAACACGGCAATGAGCTGCATGGCTGCAGTGTGGCAGCAGTGCCCATGGTGCCTCAGGCCTCTCACGCTGCCGCCCACTCTGCCCACCCTCAAAGTGATAACCTTCTCAAGAATTCCTAACATTCCGACTTCCCGACAGCCACCGTCTTCGCTGCTGAGTGGGGGGCAAACAACACGGCAACAACCTCGGCCACCCTGCAGATATGCTCCCACCTACTACACAGCCACCGCTGCTGCTGATTGCGAGAGGTGCATGGGCGCTCTCACCTGCAGTATGCTGGTCTCGTGCAGAATGGCTTCGTCCGTGGTGCTGCTGCGAGGCACCGTCTTGATGGCCACCGCCTCACCCGACCAGCGGTCGGTGGCCTCGCACACGCTGCCAGAGTTGCCCACGCCGAGCACCTCGCCCAACTTGTACCTGAGCGGCACGCTGGCGTCAACCAGGTGGGTGGGAGCCAGGCTGGCAGTGATGTTGGCGCAACCAGTGATGGCGCTGCTGCTAGATAGAGCGTCGTCACACCGGCTGCTGCTGCCGATTGCTGTCGCTGCCACACCCAGCAGGGCTGCCGTGGCGACAGCTGCTTGCAGCTTGGGCGCTGCCTGGCGGAGCAGAGAGGGCAGCGCCTTGCGCTGCAGCAGGGTGTGCTGCTGCAGCAGGGCGTGCCTGCCGCTCCGGATGGCGGTTGCCATCGCCGTTGCCATTGCTATGGTGGTGTCAGAACCAGTTCTGAACTTGGGTGTCTGTGCTGACTTGTGTGTGGCTGGGTTGTGAATTGGGAGTGGCGATGAATGCCTGTGTGGCAAAGGCGACTCTCGCGAGCGCCAGCAACGCCTTTTGCCTCAGTCGTCAGCTGTCTGTGTACGAACGGTTGTGATGCGAGGTCACCGACACACCCCGTGGTTTAGAGCCCACGTGGGGAGAGTCACCTGTTCGGCTTGAAGGGCAACTTCACGAGAAGCTTCAACTTCCCGATCGCAGGGCGAGTCACGGTAGAAAGCCAGAAACGGCCGCGCCGAAGGGGCGGGGGTGTCAGAGGCACGCGGTGGTTGTTGTGAGAAGAACGCTTAATGAAAACGGCCATTACTGGCTTTCTGCCGTGACTCGCGCTGTGATCGGGAAGTTGAAGCTTCTCTTGGAGCGGCCTGCCTGCGCTGCTGTGCGCACGCTGAGTCAGTGCAAGAGAGAGAGAGATCTCGAGACTGCCCGCTGCTGCAGCACTAGCATGCTCGCTGCTCGCTCTTGCTCTCTTTCATTCCGAGTGGGCAGGCTGGCCCGCCGCCGTCTGGAGTCCCTACCTCATGCCTTGATTGCTGTACACCTTGTTGCCACTGCTGCTGCTGCCCTGCGCGTGACCTGCCGGTCCGTGTGCGTGAGGCTCTGCCAGGCTGCTGCAGCCGCCAGCAATGCCCGTCTGATGTTGGGTGTGGCCACATGAGTCAGAGCTCTAGCGGCTTCAGCCTTCCAGTGCAGGTTTGAAACCGGAGGTTTTTGGTGTGCATATATATGGTGACGGCCCCTACCGGTGGGGAGACCTAGAGTTTATCCCTCCTAGATTCAGTTTTCATATGGATGGCACTGTGTGCCAGCTTTCAGCCCAAGTTTGGCATTGTGGGTCCAAGTCTTTCGCTGGTTGCCCACTCTTTTTTAGCCCAAAGCGCCAGCAACCTGTGTGGCAGGCTGGCTTATTCATTAATGCATTCGGCAGCTTTTGACGAGCGCTTTCCTGCCCAGAGCTCTGCTACCTCGATGCGGTGCGGTCGATCTTGTTCAATGGCAGCGCACAGCCATGGTGACACATCAGAGGCAGCGGCTGTGGCTGCCTTCTGAAAGCTGTGTGTATTGTGCAAATGAACGGCGGGGACATGTCTGAATGTAGCCCCTGTGTAGCAGCATTTGGCTTGCTTCAAAGTGCATAGGCTGCACTACTAGTAGTATTTTTTGCGGCTGCTTTTTTGCCGTCTTTGGGCCACTCACACCGTGACTCCATCTCGGGCGCCATTCTCACAGCTAGCACACACACCCATGCGGTGCTGGGGATGCCCCAACCTGTGCGGTAGTCACACTTGCAACACACTGGCTGCCCGCACATGGCAGCTGTATTGTTGCCCCCCCCCCCCCCCTTCTTCCCCAAACAAAAATGTGCAGCGTCGAGACAGAAGGCGCAGCAGCGAGGCCCTACTCCATTCATGCAGACGACCCGCTCAGACAAAAGCAGCTACAGCGAGCTACAGCCCAAGGCAGGGAGCTGACAGCAGCAGCGCATGCCGCAGCACTGTGCGCAACCAACAGCACCGCTAAGTAAGTGCATTGGCGCCGCGGCATGCAGCAGCGCCGCACACACCGCCAGGCCTAGAGGAGCAGACACCTGGTGACTGCCGCAGGGGACAGTGCCGCATGCACAGGGACTGCCACTGGGCAGCTAACATAGCATGGCTCCAGAGTCCCCACGTGGTCTACGTAGCAACATGGGCACTGGCGACGCACGCGTATGGGGGGGGCGGACCAGGCGACCCACCACACACCCTGCAGCAGAGCACAGCACTTGCTGCACTGCGCTGCAGCCGCAGCTGGCGTTGCCCACCTCACATGCTCCAGCTCACATGCTCCAGGCATGCGAGCGACGCCGCGGCTCCCAAGACACTCCCGAGCCTGCCGCTGCCGTGAGCATTGCCGACACCCACCCCCAAAAAAGCTGCTGACACATGTGCTCAGCACAACGGCCGCTGCCCCCCCCCCCCCGTAACACAGGGGCTGGCCTGGCATCGCCGCTGCCGCCATCCTCATACACACTCCGGCGCGCGTGTGCGCACATGCACCGCAGTGCGCGCTGATCATAAACGAGTGCGCAGCAGCAGCGGTGGCGCCAACCGCCTGTGCGCAGCACCGGCCGCCATGCACTTGCACGGGTCAGTGGGGACTGTCCCGCCCCGCCCCCCCATGGTGCCCCCCCCCTGCCAGGGGGAGGGCGGGGGGAAAGGGGGGGGGTGCCGCTGGTGGCTGGTTCACACGGTGTGCTGCATGACCTTGGGCGCCACACACTTGTCGACGCAGTGCAGGTAGTCGAAGTACTGGGGTTCGCAGTCGCCGACGCCGCGTGCCTTGATCCTGCCGGCGCACTCCTGCGCATGCGGCATGTATGACGCGGGCAGGGCACATGTCACGGACACATGTGGTATATATATGACGCGGGCATGGCCGGGCGCATGTCACGGGCGTGGAAGGCATGGACTAGTTACTTTTAGAGTCATCAAAGCAATGGCTGGATATAGTTGACCCAGGCAGCTACTTCGGCTTGACGGCAGTCAAGGTATTGTGGCACAAGTCGCCCACGCCACTCTGTCTTGATCCTGCCGGCGCACTCCTGCGCATGCGGCATAGTATGACGCGGGCATGGCGCATGTCACGGCGCGTGGAAGGCATGGAAGTGCAGGCAGTCACGGGGTGGTGTGGCGCGCCTTGACCTGTAGGCACCTGTCAACACAGTGCAGGTAGTGAGAAGTACTGCAGCTCGCAGTCGCCCATGCCGCACGCCGATGCACTCATGCGCACGCCGCATGAATGCGCACATGACGCGGGAATGGCACATGTCACGACGTGGAAAGCATGGAAGTGCAGGCGCCATCCAGTGCTTGAGCAGTTGCCCGGGTCAATTACTTTTGGTGGACGCAAACCGGCGGGGGGAGGGGGGTATGCTACTTTAAGAGCCACACAAAGATGTGTACACAGAAACTTGACAGTGACAGTGCCGGCTGTGGGCGCAAAAAACAAGATTTATTTATTGTATCTTATGAATTATGTTTTATTGACGCATGAACACGCATCACGTGCAGAAGCCGAGTGCATGCATGTAGCACGGCCAACACAATACCACTGTCTGGTGCCAAAGTAGTTGCACAGGGTCACTTACTTTTGGTAACTGGTGTCGACAAAATTAACTTCCCCCATCCATTGTTTGTGCGTGTTGTCAGTTACATGAAAAAAAAATGCCAAAATACGTGCCTTTGAACTTCTTTGTCTGGCTCCCGAAGTGATGTCCCCCGTACCATTGTTTGGGTCGAGCAAAAATAATAACTGGGCCGAGGCAACTACTACGGTACATAGGCGCCGTGCACGGCCATTGCCATTGCTTCATGTTGACATGTATATATACCGGCATGCGTGATCTGGGTTCTTGCACGCCATGAGTGTAAATAGATGCAACCACATTTCGGCGCCAGCAGCAGCGACGAGTGGCAACCTCAGCTGGTCCGTCACCACGTTATTCTTGCACAGCCGTCATGCGCAAATGCATTGCGGTCATATGGCAGTCTGCAATTCGCAAGTCCACAAGGGCTCTGCTAGCAAACACATCCCTCTTTTCTTTTTTCTTTGCCGCAGAAGTTGTGCAGCCCTGGCACACACACGGGTAGAAGTAGCCATTACTACTGTAGTACATTACCGCTTGCATCTGCTATGTTACAGTACATATGATATGTGCACACATAAACACACATATGTATGCATACATGTACATGCTCGCAACTATAGTTAATAGCATGGTTCGATTGGCTATATATGGTGCCACGGTGCCTGCACCTTGCACTTGGACGCATCACACTCTATGATAATCCGCGCTTCGGTAGGTGCGAGATTTGCTGCTTCTTCTTAGGCGCTATCTTTGCTTTGTTCACCCCTTTGCACGGGCCACCCAGGGTGACGGCCCCTACGGGTGTGGAGACCTACAGTTTATCGCTCCTAGATTGAGTTTTCATATATACCCATTGCCTTGCCCATTCGGTGCCCCAAACAGCGCTGGTAAGAAAAATAAGTTACGTGTCCAAGCTTACCTGGTATTCCTTGATCAAGCCTGTGCAGCTGGGCTTGCACTCCTCCCTCAGAGCTGGCAAGCGGTCCTGAGGCTCGGTGTCTCCGCCGCCGCCCTGGTGCGGATTGGCACAGGCCACCACGGGCATGCAGACACTTGCATCAACTCACTCGACTCTGCAGCACCTGCTGAATTCATGAAGTGCAGAGACATGCATGCGAGTGTGCGTGCCCAAAAACGCACGCAGACGCAGGCAGGCGCTGGCGCTGTTGCGCCGGCATGCGCACCCACCGAGGGGCGCCCTCTCTTACCATGGTAGCACCTCTCTCCACGTGACGATCCTTTGCTTGCGCGTGTGTGTGTGAGTCTGCAGATCGGTGACAGTTTTGCTCAACGACTGCTGAGCACACACCCCGCGCAACGACGCACACACGTTCACAACCTGCAACAACAGAAAGAGAAGCGCACAGGCGCGAGGCGAGCACCTGGCATGGCTGTCTAGAGGCGCCTGGCAAGGGGCAAAGGCATTGACGCAGGAAAAATGCTGGCGCAAGCAGCAGCAGGCCGCATGTGGTGCAGGGCGCTCCTGTGGGGCCTCGCCTGGCTGCTGTGGGGAGCCTCTGCTGGCGAGAGCAATCACAAGGTGCGCCACACATCCAACACCACGCTGCAGCCACAGCCCCTCCTTCCCCATCGCCGCTGCCGTCATTGCTCCGCTGCCACCTCTCAGCACGTCTGACATGCACAGCGCAGGTGCTGCGGCAGCAGCAGCTGCTTTGGAGCAGTTCATGGGGGTGGGTGTTGCCTGAACCTGCCGCCGCTGCCGCGTGTCCGGTGTGCCTGCTGCCGTCTGCCTGCGCAGTATGAGCCAGGGGAGGCTATGGCGGTGTGGGTGAACAAGGTGGGGCCATACTTCAACCCCCAGGAGACGTACCCGTACTACTCCCACAGGCTGCCCTTCTGCAGACCCGAGATGGGGGTGGAGCTGCGGCGGAAGCGGCAAGGTAACGGACTAGCAGCTGCGTGTGAGGTCTTGCACTGGGTGTGCCGCTGCTGCTGCACTGGCCTGGCCCAGCTTCGCATCCCCTGCGCCGTCGATGGTGGCTGACCGAAGCCAGCCAGTCTTGCTTGCACTTGTGCACATGCGGCTGCAACTGCCCCATGCCTGGGTGTGCTGCCTGCGCCCGGTGCATGCGGGCCGCTCCACCGCCGTCCAGCAGCGAATCCCGTGGTGGCTGCCAAGCTGCGGCGTGCCATCGCCTTTGGCAGTGCGCCAACGATATCAGTCTTTGCTGCCTCGACAACTCTGACAGAGCAGCTTTCCCGCATAACCTGTGACCTGGGGACAGTTTGTGTGCCACGTTGGTGCCACCACCCACGGCACGCACCTCCTATTCCTGGTAACCGCGGCACCTTGTGCGCGCCACCATGGGTGCCCCAGCGGTGCATTTTTGCAGCGTGGCATGCGGTCGCACCATCACAGATACCATGGCAGCAGCAGCGCACTCAGCAGCATGTACTTGGTCACTTTGACACCAGTACACAGGGGTGCCTGCTCAGCAGTTGTGACCCCGCTTCTGCCACTTCTCTGCGCCAGCCCACCTGCGCATGCATTTTCGCACATGCACTGAAGAAGAGATGCAGGTGCGCGCGCCACACCACCCACCACTGCCGCTGATACCGCTGCCGCCGATACCGCCGCCGCCGCCACCGCCGCCGCGCTGCTGCTGCTGCTGTTGCCACCACCGCTGCTGCCGCTGCTGCTACTGCTGGTGCTGCTGCCGCCGCTGCCACCACTGCCGCTGCTGCTGCCGTTGTGTTGCTGCTGCTGCTCTTACCCATGTGCTGCGGAGCAGGCATGGGCGAGATTCTGGCGGGAAACGACCTGCGCGACTCTGGGTATTTGCTCAAGTTTGCAACGGAGCAGGCGCGCGTGGTGGTGTGCAGGCTCAAGCTGGATGAGCCCACGCTGGCGGCGTTCAAGCGCGCGGTGAGTTGGTTTGTGCTCAGCAGCAGCTTGGCAAATCAATACTACTACTCCTGGAAGTACGTTGTCAGTGTGAATGAGGCCTGTGAATGTGAAGTGAACCAATAAATTTGCCCGCGCTGGCGGTGTTCAAGCGTGCGGTGAGCTCAGCAGCATCTTTGTGAATTAGTACCTTGTGGTGAATTGGTACCTTATCAGCGTTGATGAAAGTCATGAATGAAGTGTGCCGGCTCAAGCTGGATGAGCCCACGCTGGCGGCGTCCAAGCGCGCAGTGAGCGGGTTGTGCTCAGCAGCAGCTTGGTGAATTAATACTTCTTTATCAATGTGAATGAAGCCTCTGAATGTGAAGTGATTCAATAATTTGCCAATGTAAGTGAAGCCTGGTGAATTGTTGTACTCACAAATGTGAAGGAAGTCTGGTGAATGAATATCTTACCAATATGACGGCAGCGCTTGCAAGCGCTGGGCGCACCGGCTTGTGCTCAGCAGCAGCCTGATGCTTGCTTAGTGATGGGTCCGGGCACGAAACGTGATGGTATACGTCTATACAGCGTTGTACGCTAAAAACGCCGACGTATGGTGTACAAACACTTCTGAAGTACATTGTGAACTACGTGATAAAACTTCACGCCATATACGTGTACTAGTATATACATGGACATGTATACATACATTACGCCTCATGTGAAGAAAGCGCAAACCAGCAGTAATGGCACTAGTGTGAATACACGTTGAAGGTTGCGAAGTTCAGATACTGCCATGGCTGGGGCAAAATGCCAGCCTGAAGCGCGAGCGGTCACCAGTGTTTTTCTTTCACGCGTAGGATCTATGACATTGCTAGCCGTCGTGGTGTGTGTGTGCACGTTTTTTCGCGCAGCGTGTTACTTCACTGGTCATGGGCGAGAAGTAGTGGCCTGCAGCGTACAAACTACTTCGGAAGTACTTTTTTCGTACTTTGAAGTATATTTTTACAATGCCGTACATACAATGTTATTCATTCAGCTACTTTGTACTACTTCGAAGTAAATGCTTTGAATACTGCAGAAGTATATCGTGACTGCACTGATTGGGCACGAGGGCCTTCCCTGCACATATCTGCATACACAGTAGGTGCAATCCACATGCACTGCATACCACTTCAAGAAGTATATTCTACGGTATAATTTGTGCGCATACGCTGCGGGGCATGTGCCATTGCCACGCGCGTGTTTCAATGCTGCCCCCCGCCCCCCCCAGGTGGAGACATTCTACTGATACACCATGCACACATTGACGACCTATATATGAAAGGATGTACTATGTTTTAAAGAAGTATGCACTTCAGGTGCGCGCTTCCCCCCCCCACCCTGCCGCACACTGCGCAAGCGCCAGCACGTACACCCCCCTTCATGCCCCCCCCCCCCCCCCCCCCCCCCCCCCCCCCCCCCC
>JAULBY010063320.1:0-33603 GCA_032358315.1 Ophiocytium majus | reverse complement strand
TAGCGCGAACGGACATGTTTTAAGCAGGTTGCTGCGCCGCTGAAAAAAGTGCGAAAAAACATATGGGACTAATGGTACTTCACAGAACCAGCTGTGGAACATGTGGTGGGCGTGGCTTGCGCCCTGCCGGCTGTGGTGCTTTCTGGCGCAGGTGCTGGCACTTCGTGGAATGCAACTTCTACCGGTGCTCAAGTACTACAGTAGTATCATACCTGGACATACTTGGTACCACTACATTGAGCTCGAAGTACTACTACTGTACCTACTGTAGTATACTTCAGAAGTACCATATACTTGAAGTCATATACTACAGTAGTACTACTTCGAAGATATTTATAATACTGCTGTAGTACAACAGTAGCAACTTGTAAGTAGATGTGCAGTGACGCATGCAAGCCGGCGCGGGGAAGCACATTACCACAGCAGCACAGCATGCCCATTCACTGTGCCCTGTGGAGGGACTGAGGCGCCCCCTGCTCCGCAGCAGCAGCAGCAAGTCACCAGAAATTTCTGGCAATCACCAGAAATTTCAGGCACTCACCAGAAATTTCTGGTTGGTGGTCATCCACGGCTCCGTGTCAATGATCCAGGGCGAGCTGCTGAGGCTCCGATCGCACTCCACAAACACGGGGTCGCCGACCTGCGGCCCCAGCGCTGCAACCTCAGGTGAAACCGCCGCAACTGTTTCGTCCGTGGCACAGTAGCCAGTGTTGAAGGGCCACCCTGCGGTGCACGCGAGCGGCGCACAGCAGTAGACATTTATCAAACATTGGAAAGAAATTCCGAACTTGCAGCAGTTAAGGCAGTTGCATCAGAGGCCAGTAGCCAGTGTTGAAGGGCCACTCTGCGGTGCACGCGAGCGGCGCAAGGCAGTGTGAAATTATCATCAAACAGTACAGAGAAATTCATAGCTTCTAGCAGGTAACCCAATCACACCAGAGGCAGCGGTAGGAACGGGTAGGTGCGCCTCTGTCTGGGCAGTGGGGATTTTTTTTAGGGGAGGCCGAGTGCCAGGTGTGCAGGTTCCAGTTGGAGCTGCTGGTGCAGCGGCAGAATGGGGGCGGCCACACAGCACGCTGGCTGATGGCAGGGTTGATTAATGTAAGACAAGGTGCCAGAGGTGCTGCAGGCGACCGAACTAATGTGGGCGCGCAGCTGGCAGGTGGCACGGTGGCACAAGAGTGCCCACTGAGAGGCGCACACACACGCTGCGGTACAAACTGTTGCCACTTTTAAAGTGAAAAATTAAGGTGATTACGGTGAGTGCACCTGTGTGACTGCCTGTTTTGCTGAAAAGATGGGCATGTGCCTACTCTGGTATTTGGAGATGTCTAGGCTGGTCGGCATGGGAATGCAGCCACGGGAAAGTTTGAGCTTTCGGCGACGGTGACATGGCACTCACTTGCGTAGAAATTGAGGGACATGATGGTCTTGATGAGTATGGCCAGGGCAATGTAGCTAAGGGACAGCTGCAAAGTAGGGCACAAGCAGGGATGCCAGCAACAGACATGGTAGCACATTGTGCGAGAGCACGTGAGCAGAGTTGTGTGCCTATGGCGGGCAGGGCAGTGACCACATGTAGCGCATGCTGCCGTTGCCGATTACTCGTGCCGCTAGGCGCATGCGGTCGGTCCCTCATATGGTGCATTTCTAGTACACGTAGTATATTGGTACCTAGGGTAGTCTTTTAAGTACTGCTAAGTTATTGCTATATTATGTGGCTGTCACAACGGGTGATGTTGGTGTGCATTACCGGTGCTGCAAGCCGCCAAAGGGCACTCGCGGCGTTCACGGTTCGCTCTGGGAAGAGGTCAACAGCAGGCCACCGACCACCAAGCAGCCGTCACACCACTCAGCGGCAAATGAGTGCATGTGAGTTGAACCTGACACGCGGTGGGAGCTGGTGCCTGTGCTGTTGCTAGTGCTGCTGCCCCAGCTGCCGGTGAGCACTTGTGCTGCTGCACTTCAGGTATGAAGTACTTCTGAAGTATACACTGTACCTCAAGAAGTGTACTACTGCAGTACATGGTGCTTCACACCAGCTGGTACCATCATGCCCACCTGAGGCAGGAATGTGCCCATGGGCGGGGGCGTGCGCACAATGCGCAGGATGCTGATCTTGTTGGCCCTGCGGTGTGTTGCAGCGCGGAAGGCACACCAGCACTGCAGCGTGAGTCTCAAAGACAGTGCAATGTCATGCAAGCCCAGGCTTGAGCCTGCACGTCACAGCATGGCCAGACTTTTGTGATGTTGCGCATGCAGCCAAAGTGTTACAGCCACCTGCTGTGACAGGGTAGGCGCACATTGTGTTCCAGCGGACAAGAAGCGCAAGCGAGCCTCAGCGCTGGCCGGCGGCTGCAGCCTGGTGTGATACACTGCAGTAGAGGTACTCCAGTACATTTACTCACCAGAAGTTGGCAAACATGGCCACTGCACCAATGTAGTAGCCGGCAGGGAAAACTGTGGCAACGGCAGCGACGGCGGCGGCAGCAGCACCAGCAGCAACACCCTCAGAGGCGGCAAAACCCAAGTGAATGCATGCCAGGCGCTGCAGGTGCTGAGCTGCGTGAGTGGCAGCTGCAGTGTTCGTGGCCACATGGTGCAAGGTATCTGCGAGGAGCCTGATATTGTGAGCATGTCCGACTAGAACAAAGCCAGCCGCCGACACGCGCATGCAAGACTGCAAGAATCGGTGAGCAGGTGCATGCGTGCTGGTGCCAGCCCGCAGTTTGAAATGGCCTCTTAGTGTTCACGGCCTAGCGACACTCACTTGCACTGTAGAAGAGGCACACCAGCAGTGTCTTGAGCATGTCGGCGTACTCCTGTGCAGCAACACCATGCAATGGGCAGTAGCGGCAATGGCAACCACGTCAGCACCAGGTCATGCATTTCACAAGTAAGTACTTCGGTATGTAGTCAGTACAGTGGACCACCCAATGTACTGGCTGGGGAGCGGAAACATTATCCTGTAGGTGGTTCGGCGCTCATGTCTGTATGGGCAGGCCAGCCCGCCGTAGGCTATGCCGCCGCCTGGAGTCCCTACCTCGCATATACTTCGAAGCATAGTTTGAAGTAGACTTCACAAGTAAGTATGTGAGGTGCCAGATAGGATGTGATTAGCCACAGGCTGGTACAAAGCTGGCAGAATAGCTGGTACAGTAGAGTACCACATGCACCACTTCAGGTTGCAGCTGGACTGGCACTCTGCACCCCTCAGCCATGCCGCTGGCAATGCTCCGCAGAACAGCAGCAGTGCCATGTCTGCACGCCAAGTACAGAACGCTTGCTGCAATGGTTGCGGTGGCATGGCAACCCGCAGCAATGCAGCCAGAGGGCTCTGCCTCAGGCAGTGGCTGATGTGACGTTCGCGGCTCACCTTGCCCATGTACATGACAGTTCCCCTGAACACACACATACATGCCCATGTACATGACAGTTTCCCTGAACACACACATACACTGGAGAGACTGATACTTCTGAAGTACTTCAAGTACTTGAAGTATGATGGTACCAGCTCACCTTGCCCATGTACATGACAGTTCCCCTGAAGTAAGAGTTCATCTTGAGCTGGTTCTTGGACATGGGCGCTAGGATAAAGCGCTGACGTGTTGCGCAGGCATCAGCGGCACAGGGTAGCACGTTGCGGGTATGCGTGAGCTGGAAGGGTCACAAGCAAAGCCGTTGCCAAAAAGGGCGTGCCTGGAGTCGAGCGCACCACAGTGATTGTGATTGCCTCGAAGCCATGCCCTGCTGGCAGCGATGTGCGCATAAAGGTGTGAGCCTTGGCAGTGTCTGCAGCTGGTGCGAGTACCAAGTGCACAGGTAACGCCAACCGGGCAGAGGGGGGGCATCCAGGGTGTGCTTTGTTGAGCCATGGACAATTATGTATGCCGGCATGCCAACAGAGTGGCATGAGAGTGCAGTGCTTCTTTACTTACTTGCGCATTGCCCTTGAGGTCCAGCAGGGCAATGATGGGGCCCACAAAGGCATCCTGCAGGCGGTGGCAGTGCAACAGGAGGAAGGGGCACGCACGTGAGTGTGTGATACAGGCATGCTGGCAGTGCCAGGCAGCATGCAAGCGTTTGCGGTGGCTGGCACTCACTAACAATGTTTTGGCGCATCAGGAAAGCTGGTGGGAATGGGGAATACGGCACCGGGACGACGCAGTTGCGGCAATGGCAAATACGCAACGCACTGGCATTTGCATGCGCCATAGTGTACACGGCATTGCATGGGCAGCCAGCTGGCTCCGATGCAGCACTGCCACCTCAGCTAGGTGGTGAAACAGTATGGTGCTCAGCAGTGCAGTGGAGGTCACTCACCGACCAAAGGATCTGTTCAGGGGCGGCATGAGCAGCAAAAGCGGCGCAAGCAGAATGCACAGGCAGGACGAGCCACGCCAGTCAGTGGAATGAAGCCAGAGACCCGTGCCAAGCCATGTGTGGTTGCCACGACATGTGCTTGAAGTTTGTGTATAAGCCAGCTGCGAGGCACACCGCAGGCAAAAACCTCTCTTTTGGAGCTGTATAGCCAGACGATGCAATGCCAGACAATGGACAGATGCTGTGTGTGTCGCAGCACCAGCAGCAACACAGCAGCGTGGCACCTGCCAGTCAAGCCTTGTGCCGGTTGGGTGTGCAGCTAGTGGCAACGCATTGGCGGCATGCGTGTGTGGCACACTCACGTCATAGACTTGCGAGATGAATGACTCGTACAGCATCTCGCGGCGCGGCGTGATGATGTAGATGATGAAAGCGGTGTTTGCTGCATGAGCGAAAGAACACGCGGGTGGTGAACAGCAGATAAGGTGAGCGCAGGAACGGTGCTCACACAATGGCAGTGAGAGGCTGTGGTTGCAGCAGGCACGGGTACTATGGGGGCATCATGCTATTGCCCACTGAGTCGCAGGTGAGGTGGTGGAAGCAGATGAAGCATGTGGCACTGCAGGGGGCGTAAATGTGGTGCCTATCGTAGGGAGTGTCTCAAACACCACCACAACTGAGAAGGGATAGGGTGCACAGTGCGCAGTCCAAGCAGTCGCTATGTCTTCCAATGCGCAGGTGCGCCACTGCAGCATATGCACTCGCGCCGGCATGTAAGCAAACAAGCACAGCGACACAGGACTGCCAACTGCACTCCACAGATATTTTGTGGTGGAATATGGGCGGTTGCAATCCTGTGCCGCACGCTCACTGCATCGGCATGGCCCTAGCGCTGGTGGCAGGGGACTGGGGAAAAAAACAAAAACTACTCACTTGGGTCAGGGGGGGGGGATATGACTAACTAGCTTGTCTTGAAAGTGATGCAACAAAAAAACTGGTGACCAGCTTGCCAAGAGCTGCAGGGGGCAGGCGCGCAGTGAGTCACGGTGCTGACAGACACGAGTGGCGACGCTGACTTACCCCACTGCACGAGCAGCGTCTTCATGAGCAGGCTGGACTGCAGGTCCGACTCCGTGAGGTGGTGCTCCACCTTGGTCACAATGAGCTGAGGGGGACACACACGCACACACAGACACGGCAACAACAAGTAAGTCAGACGCATATGGCCGGTCAGTGGCATATACCAGCTCAGCAGCATGTATGGCTCAGCGGCATATGCCAGCTCACCAGCATGTGCTCAGCAGCACACCAGCCCAGCAGCATAAACCAGCTCAGCGGCATATGCCAGCTCAGTGGCGTCTCAGTCCGTGTGTGTGCCAACTATGCCAAGGCAAACGCCACTGTCCACAGGACGCATGTACCAGGTCAGCGGCATATACCAGCTCAGCGGCATAAACTGATGTAGTAGCAGCCCAGAGGCATAGCGCGGCTCAGTGGCATATGCCAGCCCAGTGGCGTGTCAGCCCCCGTGTGTGCCGAGGCAAACGCCGCCGTCCACGACTACGCTTACATCGCAACAACATTATGCTGGGGAGTAAGTTGAGCTTGAAGTTGGAGAATGGAGCTCTGGACGGCGCGCGGCTGCGGACACCGTCCTGCGGGCAGCGCACACACAGAGCCTGTGCGGTCTGCACCGGAGTGTCTTGACCCAACCGCCCTTCTTTTGGCCTGGGTGCCGAGGTCTAGCGCATCACTGTAGCTGCACGCTGGCGCTGGTATGCGCTCAGTGGTGATGTGCGCACGTGCCAGCTGCTGGCAAGCATGCTCCCACAGCAATGTACTGAAGTTTGTATATGAGTCATAGAGAAAAGAGGCCAGGTGCTCAAGTTGGCTTACGGCGTCAACATGACAAAACCTACACCCTGGCACATGTACGCCACTGGACACGGCATGAACAATCAACAGCTCCTCTTATTACATGAGCACACGTGCCACGGCATGGCACTGTACAAATAGGGCATGCAGTGATGCCTACAGAAAAGCGTCCGCCAATGCACCACTGTGCTGGGCAGTAAAGGGGGGGGAGGGGGGGGTCACTGAGCTTGTTGGGCACGCCTGCGAGCTGCTGTTGGGGGGGCAGGTTGTACCTAAAGTTAAAGTTTATCGCTCCAGGTAAGTTCTCATGTACTTCTTGAAGTATATACTCGAAGTATGTACTGGATGGCGAGAGCACGACTCAGGGGAGTGCATTGCTTTTGTTGCATTGCTTTTGTGTGAGCACAAAGAACACGTCCTGAGGAACAGCACCAGCATAACCTGTGCGGCAGCAAAGTGCTGGGCAGGGGGTGGGAAGGGGGGTGTGATCGAGGAACGTTGTGGATGACTGTGAGGTGCAGATGGAGGGGCAGGTAGTACTGTGCCTTGAGGACCACGGGGATGATGGCGTTGCTGACGGAGATGTATGTGGCGGCGAGGGCGCTGTCCTTCTCGCTCGTCTGCACAGGCACAGGCACGTGTACACACACAGCCAGGCGCATGCATGCCGCACCACTCATGTGAGCATTGAACATGCTTTAAGCGCCCAGAGGGGCGCATGGATTCACACGCCCCTTTCAACGAACCGCAGCAGCAGACACGATAGACAGTAAACAGGTGAAATGGCATCCTACCCGCCTGCGTGCGCATGAAAGCCCGGCACTCAGTGAAGCAACACGAAGGCATTCGGCCCAAGTGGTTGACGTTATGTGGCACCACATGAGCCGCCATCAGGAATGCACTCGGCCCAACGAGCGCGTGCGGCGACAACAAGCAGTGCTCAGCGTCACCGGGCGACGGTGGCGCAGGGGCTGTCAGCACTCACCCGCCAGATGAGGTACACCTGCAGCACCACAATGCCGGCTGCAAACAGCAGGGTGGCGCCCTGCTCCGCCATGCGGAAGAACAGGTGTCGGTCCTGGTTGAGCCAGTCGATCTCTCCGGGCTGATCTCTCACGCACAGGGTACCAGCGGCAGGGCAGACAGAAGCATGTCAGTGGTTTGCGTCTGGGCTGCTTTGAGGGCATGCTCACCAGCCACGCCGAAACAAGAGCCATTGGTAGAGGTGAGCGCGAGTGCATGCCAATGAAAAAAAATGTATGGTTTGCGTCTGGGCTGCTTTGAGGGCGCGATTACCGGCCACGGTGCAGACAAGTTTTGGCGGAAGCATGGCACGCCGTTGGTAGGCTTGAGCGCGAGTGCAGGGCAGTGATCGCGCTGGGACAACGGCAGAAAGCAGGCAGTGGCAGCACAGACAGGGGTCGGGCTGAAACCGCAGGCAGACCATAAACAGTGGCGACACAGAGCGCCCTGCCAAGGGCATGTGCAGGCTGCCGCGGACACGTGTTTGGCGGTGGCCGTGCCAAGACAACGGCAGAAAGCAGGCAGTGGCAGCACAGAGAGGGGTCGGGCTGAAGCCGCAGGCAGGCGACAGCAACGGCACAAGACGGTTTGCCAAGTACATGTGTGAGCTGCTGTGGGCACGTGCTTGGGCAGCAGTGCGCAGCAGGGGTGGCGGCATGCGCACCTCCGCGGGCTCCTGTAGGCGCAGCACGTTGGTGCCCCTGAACCAGTACTCCCGCTTCACCTGTGAGCAGCGTGGCAGCAGCATTGCAGCAGTGTGCATGGCAGAAGGGCAGCGTTGAAGGCCTGCTGCTGCACACTCATTGGTTGGCAGACGGTGGTGTGGCAGCATATACAAATTGTACACGAGGGCGTAATGTGCATGGCAGCAGCTATGTCTCGGAGACATGGAGTACACTGCGTTGCTGCTGTGCACCGACAAGCTCTTCCTGTGTAGTACGTGTGTACACATCGCCAAGCAGCACGTTACATCGGTACTGCAGGCGGAGCAGGGTGCGAACCACAATTGCCATGCCTGGGGGGCAGCCACAACCGCCCGTGACCCCCAACCCCAACTCCGCAGCGAGGGTTTCACACGTACGGTACTGCTGCTGCAACACAAGAGTTGGCAGGTGAGCGTGTGAGCATGAGTGCACCTTCTTGGACGTGTCCCGCATGGCTGTCACGAGGCCTGTTGTCATCTTCTTGAGGCACGTGCGCTGCACAGGCTCACAGCAGCAGCGACGGTATGGTGGCGAGGTGTCAGGCACATGAAGGCACACACTGGGTGGGGGTGGCGGTTGACAGAAGCTGTGGCGTGACCCTGAAGCAGCGCTACAGGCATGTGCAAATGGTGTTGTGTCTGAAGTGCACGTACATGTGCGTGTACTTCTCGAAGTACTACGTGCTATATATGAAGTAGTAGTTGCGTTGATGCCATAATGAGCGAAATGTGTTTCCTGCATTGGTGACTGGCCATGTGCTGCCAGCTCGCCGGTGTTGCACCTGCGGTGTCACCAGGCACGCACTTCAACATGAACTTCAACATGAACTTCAACATGAACTTCAACATGAACTTCAAGGGCTTGCCGCAAGGTATAACGCACGCCCAAGTGCACCCAGCACCACCAGTGCTGTGATCACACCTGCTGGCGCTGGCATTGCAACAGCAGCAGGTTGTCCCTACCAGCTGCTACATGAGGTAGGGACTCCAGACGGCGGTATATCCTATGGCGGGCCGGCCTGCGCACTCGGACGCTCGCCTCTCGTTGTGGTCCGGTGGTGGCTCCCTCGTGTGTGGTGTGTGCGGCAGATGCGAGCAGGCAAGCCCCGACGGTGTGCCAAACAATAGAGAAGAAAACCTCACCTGGGGGATACCGTGGTGGCGGAAGCATGCAAGACAGCCTAGGCACAGTCACAGCCGCAGGCATAGCGGCAGCAGCAGCTTAAGCCACAGCAGTACAGTGTAGCTTGCCTGTGCCTCCTCTGTCTCAAAGGTGACGTACACCCTCGCGGCCTTGTACTCCTGTCCCTCCAGCGCATTAACTTTTGCCGTCACCTTGATCAGCTGCGCACGCAACAACAACCAAACAGCCATCACAAAAACGCAACAACAGAAAAAATGCAAACACATCAAAATGCAAACACGTCAGTGTGTTCAGCTGCGCACAAACACAGCCGCACGAGCACAGAAATTCATATAAGCGCCGGCGCCGTGTGCGCACAGGTGCGCCAATTTTTTTTTTGGGTTAAAATACAGGGGGGGAGATGCTCATGAGGGCAGCACGGTGCTGACGCAGCAGGGCTGCTGCACCCAAGTGTGCTCAGCATGCACGTGCCGGGCGTAAGATGCGCCTGCAGCACAGCCCGCCCCCCAACTTCAACATTTGGCAGCAGTCGTGCGGAGCGCATGCTCAGCGGTGCTCAACCTGCTACCTCAACAACAGGTACAACTGCTGTGCCCTCCCATTGGGCGCCCACCCGCTGGCCAACGCCACCAGACATGTGCAAAGCCAACCCCTTATCTTTAGGTTCTATAGTACTGCTGCCACACAAATGCTCGCATGTCACTGTGACTCATGTGAGCACTCTCCACAAATGAGTGCTGCGTGGACCCTCCACCCCCTGCAGGTAGAGCATGTGTTGCTTCAACAACAACTTGGGCTATGACGGCAGCGAATGCATCACATTGATGCTGCACATCCTGGTGCTGCAGGTGCTACTTCAACACTAAGTTCAACAACAACTTGGGCTATGACGGCAATGAATGAATCACATGGATGCTGCACACATACTTGTGCTGCAGGTGCTACTTCAACACTAAGTTAAATAATACTAGTAGTAACTTGGACTATAACGGCAATGAATGAATTACATGGATGTTGCACACACCTTGTGCTGCAGGTGCTACTTCAACACTGAGTTCAACAATATCTTGGAGTATGACGGCAGCGAATGAATCACATGGATGTTGCACACACCTTGTGCTGCAGGTGAACCAGGTGCTACTTCAACACTAAGTTCAACGGTAAGTTGACTAAATAACTACTACTAGTAGTAGGTACAAGAAATGAATGCTGCACATACCTTCTGCTGCAGGTAGACCAGGTGCTACTTCAACAACAACTTCAACTCCAACTTTAACACATGAATGCTGCACACATACCTTCTCCTGCAGGCAGACCAGGTCAGTGCCAACGCCCACTTTCATGAGCAGAGATTTCCACCAGGGCGGGGGCGCATCCCTGGTGAGAGGCTTGCTCACATCCTGACACGTGTGCACAGCACAGTGGCAATGCACAAATGATGTGCAGCGGCAACATTTAGTGAAAAAGCACAAGCAACAAGTGGAAGTGGAGGGGCAGGGCAAAGGTGAAGTGATGATGTAAGCATGGTTTACGGGGGGCGGGGGGGGGGGGGGTTTCCAAGACTGGCATATCTGTGAAAGGTGGCTTGCCGTCCATGTTGGCATGCCGCAGCAGGCAGGCGGGGCAGGCATGGATGCCTGCTTGGCCTGTGGCCGGCAAGCAGGCACATGGGGCGAGAACGCAGTGACAGTCAGCCATGCGTACCAGTGGTGGGCCAGGGTGCACCAGTGCAGATGTTCATACCAGTTCACGTGTCACACAAACTACAGCGTATCACTCTGCCCAAAAAAGCGATGAACGGCGTACATGGTGTACAACCATGTCTACACGAAGTATATATACCTATGTAACACGTGTACCAACATGGTATTTAAATGCATATACAAGCGCTGAACGGCATAACATGAGTCAATCATATGCTGTGAGCCACGACTCGTGCGTGATTGTAATAAATACGTGAGCCGCTCACCAGTGCCCGTAGGAACTCTGGACCATCGTTGCCCACCTCCAGCTGCGCAGGACAGCAGCAAACACACACCAACATGCACACAACCTGAGATCACAGGCATACGCACACCTGGTGACTGTCTCGCCGCTGCCATGGCAGGGGCTTGTATGGCAGCCGACGAGTGGTGCTGGTGGCTGAAGAGGCCAAGCGAGGCGGTGCAGCGGCAGAACTGCAAGGGTTGCACCTTGTGCACAACAGATTACGAAATTCAGACGATGCTGGGCAAGCGGGGAAAAAAGCAGGTGGAATGCATGAAAAAAACGGCGGCATCATACACAACACGTGTGCATTCGTTGCAGCAGGTGCGCTTGCACCATTACCACGGTGCAGTGGCACATGTCAGCACCATCTGCACACTAGCGGGCTGCTGTGTGCTGGCACAGGCGCGCCCACCCACCAGCATTTTGTTCATGACAATGCGCTTCTTGGTGAGCGCCTTGAGCAGCGGACCGTTGTTGAGGGCGACCGTCACGTAACTGCCAGTGTGACGTTTCACATGCGGCAGCACATGCGGTAGCACGGTGAAAGGGCGATAGCACATGAGGTGGGCATAAGGCAGGAGCATGGAGAGCATGCCAGGCATGAAGGCATGCCCGTGGCATGACGTGTAATGCTCAGGTGCAAGTGTGAGCCGTGGCGCAGGAGCTTGGAGGCACTGGTGCTTGTAACTTCAACAAAAAAAACACAAACTTCAACAGGCGCTACCAATGGTATTTACGTAACATGCACATGGCTCTCGTAAGCTACAAGTTAGCCAGTATTTCATACCGCAGGTACACTACTGTACATGCCACAAGTGCAGAGCACTGCACTCTCAAAAGTGCACGCCTGTTCACTCCCAAGGCGCACTGCATGGCGAGCCATACAATGTGCACCTCACAGACACATGCAACACCGGCGTGCCCAGCAGCTGTTGAAGTTTACCGTAATTGAAATTGAAGTTTGGTGAAGAGAGTTGAAGTTTGGTACGCTTGCGCCACTTACGTGACGTGCCCAAACTCTGAGAAGAACTGGCGCCACTCCTCTGTGTCCTTGGCATCGGGGTTGGGGTCGTCCACAACAATGGAGTAGTCCTGCAAGTAACACCCAGCAGGGCACAGCCAACAGGCGCTGGCATATTAGAATTGACAACAATGGAGTAGGCTTGTAAGTAACACCCAGCAGGGCACAACCAACAGGCACTGGCATTTTAGAATGACAACAAAGGAGTAGTCCTGTGAGTAACACCCAGCAGGGCACAGCCAACAGGCACTGGCATTTTAGAATGACAACAAAGGAGTAGTCCTGTAAGTAACACCCAGCAGCAGGGCACAGCCAACAGGCACTGGCACCTTAGAATGGCGTGCTCTGTTGACACAACAACATGGGGGCTCAGAAGCAACCCTTGCAAACCATGAGACGCTGCACCATTGATGCATGTGCTAAAGGGCAATGCAGCCATGGTGGTGCCCGTTGGTAGGCGGACCAGCAGCACACCATCCCGTTGGTAGGCGGACCAGCAGCACACCATCCACACCATGTACGCAAGTTGCATGCCCGTGAATGTATGCCAATATGTGTGAATACGGTACACCGAACAAAGGCGTAGGTCTTAGGCAGCCGCCGTGCAGGATGGCTGCTGCAAGCACCTACTGTACCATGGTGGGCGCGCAGTACAGCACACTGGTAAAAATGATGACGCCAGCGCAACATGGCACCCGCAGTGGCAAACTGGCATGGAATCCCATCGAACTTCGGTTCTAAGCACACCTAAGTTTGCAGCAGACGCGTGGGCGCATTGACGTGGACGCATTTGCTAGGCATGGCGGTCCAGCGAAATGGACACCGTGGCCACGCCATGCACAGTTCACTTGATGACAGTGCCATGCCATGCACAGTTCACTTTGTGACAGTGCCACGCCATGCACAGTTCACTTAATGACTGTGCCATGCCATGCACAGTTCACTTGATGACAGTGCCACGCCATGACAGTCCACTTGATGACAGTGCCACGCCATGCACAGTTCGCTTGATGACAGTGCCATGCCATGCACAGTTCACTTGGTGGCAGCGTCAGGGGGCACTCACACTGGTGGTCTGAGACGCCAAGTCCAGCTTCTTCGCCAGCACGCGCTGTGCACACAATACATGGAAATACAGTGGTTGCACCCGCATAGAGGGCGACAGTGACGGTGAGGATGGGCAATGCAGGGTTAATAATACAACATGGTTGGTATGCATGTTGTAGGTGTGGTTGGGGGGTATTGTGGCATGTGGAGCGCCCTGGTAGTGATATTAGTATTAGCACACACAGATTGGGATCAATATCACATGTGTGCACAGTGCTGCGCCTTCGTTACTCCTGAAGGCAACATGAACATGTGAGCACATGAACACTCGCGGAGTTGTGTGAACACATCAGCACATGAACATGTGAACATGTGAACAAGTGCACATGTGAGCTCACACCTGGTACATGTAGAGCCCCAGCCACACAAAGACTAAGAAGTAGATGGTGCCGTAGTCCAGCAGGCCCTAACACACACACACACATAGAGCAGCAACAAGTGACAGCAGGCAGGTGCAGCCATGCGTAAGCAGGTGCATTATTACCGCCAAGGGCAACACTGTGCGGGTGTGGGTTACAATGTAATTGAGGCTGAGGATGGCACGCACAGGCTGCAGGAATGCGGCAATGGGCAAGTGGCAAATGGACAGGCTTTGCAGCGCCATCACTTTATGCTGCAGGTGTGCATATCACCAGTCACATGTTGTCGTGCATCATCATGGGGTCGTTCAAAACAGCGCGATTTCACCGGCCACTGCCACACATCCAAACCCCTGCTGCTGACATCTGTGAAGATAATGTAGCTCATGAGTCCAGATTTCACTAGCCGCTGCAGCAATGCTGCTGCTGCTGACTGCTGCTGCTGCGCTGCTGCAGCCCTGCTGCTGCTGAGCGCTGCTGAGTGCTGCTGGATATGCAGTGCTGCTGCAGAACACTGCTGCTAAGCACTGCTGCAAGTGCAGTGCTGCTGCTGAGCACCTGTCTTACCTGTACAAGGCTGAGCTCGCACTGGTCCGTGCCCTTGACCGCATTGTCCGTGTCAGTGCAGTCCTGCTTAGTGCACACGTGCTGGTAGATGCACACGGCGCTGCCATGCAGACCCGTCTCAGACAGCCCTGGCTGGCCATTGGAGTAGCCATCCGTGCTGCAGCACAGGCACAGGCGCAGCAGCAGCGGCACACACACACACAGCAGCAGGGCTGAGCAGATCCCCCCAGAAGCATGGGAGACAGGGCATGCACCAGCACTGCTAGCTGACGCCGCTCACAAGGCCACGTGTACCAGTGATAGTGCATATATACACTCAAGGTGCATGTAACCGATATACGTCACCAAGTACTTCCAATTACATGCATGGATGACAGGTTGTACTTCTGGTAGCATCTTACTTCTGAAGTATATGCAATGCAGTTATGAATTCGAAATACAGAAAGCCAGGTATGACGCGGAGCACATGTGTGTTGAGGCGCGCACACGCGAGTGTTCTATGCCACCCACGCCACGCCTGCGTGGTGGCGGCTTGCGCGGCGCCATGTTGCGTTATGTCGTTAGTACATCCAATGAATGTGCACTTGTGTGCACAAGGAGTGCACCAGTACACAGAAAAGTAATGGATGCCGGTGCATGCGCCGGCCGACCAGTCACATGTGGCCCCGTGCAGACACACTCTAAGATGTGCGCCATTAGCCAAAGGTGACACCCTTGCAGGCCAGGTGCCTCTCTGCGCGTCCCCCCCACTGCCCTGCTTGTTGCTGTCTGCTGTCCCCAGCACCGCACTTGGGGGCGTGCAAGAGCCCATGACACATGCATGCCAGCACGCTCACTGGCGGCCATGACACGAATCCAATGCACGACAAAGTATGTACACGTGTTCGGCGGCCTCACCACATGCACTCCACACAGCTATATGCACCGCCATCCTGCTTTAGCTACAGTGTTGCGCACAGCGAGTTACACTGACGGGTGGTAAAGAGACTGCTGAGCAATGGCGACGGAGGCAGCAGGGGTGCCCCGCTGCCAAGCCTGGCATACAGCACATCTGGCGACATCAAGGGTGCATGTGGGCACAGATGCCTCACACACACTTCATACTAGGAGTACTACGTAGTGGTTCGAGAAGTACTATACTTTTGTAGCACTTCGAAGAAGTACTCACTTATTACTCTCACAAGTAGAAATAGAAGGGAAACCATGTGGTATTGCATGGTAGTAATAATATAGCAAATACCTGAAGTACCAGATGGTCCATGAGTTGATGACGCCCGCAAACAGCAGCGCCACGCACAGCACGCCCGTGATCAGGTAGTACATGCCTATGCCAGGCCCAAAGTCTGCCAGCTGCAATGGGTTTGACACCCGGCGCACAGCAGGCAAGCGTGCATGCACCGACAAGCAAGCCCATGTCACCATACTGTACAGTGAATTCGCGATTCAGTGGGGTAGTGTGACCCCCCTCGCACCACGCACGACAGCAGGACCCGCACTAAGTCAAATAGGGCCTTGTACATTGCTAATAACGGTATGGAATAGTGGGGTCTGTGACAACACTCTGGACCCCGCAGTGACCCGCACGCCGCACCATTTCAAAGCATACTAATATCGGGAGTGCGCTTAACCATGCATTGGTATGGTATGGTGTGCGGCTGAGTGGCTACTTTGCCGTTGCAACCAGCGCCTCAATACACACAAGCACCACCGTGGTACAACTCAAAGGCATGTGCTCTTCAAACGGCCACACTCCCGTCTGCTGCTGCAGCTGAGTGCGCTGCACGGCACGCAAGTGCAGCAGCGGGCGGTGACAGCCACTCTGCCAGTGCCTCAACCGAACGCGCACATCTTTAGGCGCACCACCCCTACAGACACCCACGCAGGCGCATACTTCACCTTCACCGTACATTCCACTGCCATGAAGTTGGTGTATTGTTGAAGTTGGTGCATTGTTGGTGTATGGTTGAACTTGGTGTATTGTTACTGGGCGTTTTTGTTTTGCGTTTAGCCCAGCACTGGCAGCATGTGGAACGCACCGATGCGATGGTGGTGTCAAACAGCCCGTACAGCTCCCCGCCCTCCTCTCCAAGCTCCACCTGTGCGTGCATGCGCCACAGCACGGCCACACACGCATGAGGCCGTCACCGCCACAGTCTCGCCTGGCACCAGCGTGGCATTAGGCCGTTGCATGTGGGTGAACGTGTTTGCGCAGTGCAAGCAGCTTCGATTGTGAATGTAAACAGATGTATGTAGCTTGGATATGGTACTGAAATATGACACATACATAGCATGCATCGGCACGTGGGCTGGCTGCTGCCGCCTGGGAGGCTGCAGTTCCAGTGGCCACTGCAGCAGTGGCAGGTAGACACTTGCTTACAAGCTTTGGCCAGTGCAACAGTGATGATAGCCCTTTACTGCCGGTGCATGTGAAGCTGTGTTGTTTATACATGGCTGCAGCACTACCCGAGCACATGGTTGTCAGACGACATCGTAAACCTCTGGGCTGCAGGATCATGAAGCTGGGCGTCTGGTGTTGACATCAAACAGCACAGCCACACCCCAAACATCAGGCCCACAAAGCATGACAGACAAATGTGCTGAGCAAAGCAGTTGTGAGGTGCACACCTTGCGGTGCCGCCGCCCGCGGCGCCCTCCTGGGTCCACCTTCACTCGCCTACAACCACCATGGCGCGCGGCAGGGCAGCAATGTGGCAGCGATGATTGAATGCAAGGCAGGATGACCCTGTGGTGTCGGGTGTGGCGATGGTGGAACGCAACAGCTAGCAAATCCGACGACACAGGTGCCACGTGTGGTAGTTTGCTGCCTGTGCAAAGGTGGCTGGTGGTGTATGCACATCCATGGCGCATGCCTGGGCTGTGGAACGCAGAGAGAACGGCGGGAGTCCCAGCACGGGCGCAACAGCAACAACAACAACGCGAGCGCTGCTGCTGCGGTGAACGCAGATTCAAAAGAGCGGCTGCACAGCACAGCACGTCACCTGGGCAGGGTGGTGTGGAAAAAGTAGTCCCATGCCTTGGTCATAGATGGCGCCTGGTTGCTGTCGGCGGGATCAGCACCCAGAGTCTGCGCAACAGCAACACAAACAAACCCGGTACCACATCAAAAGGCGCGACGCAGGCACTGTTGCTCCAGCCGCCGCGGCGAGTCTGCTTGCACAGAGCTCGCAGCCAGTGCTGCTTGCGCACACAGCGGGACGAGTGAAGAGGCATCGCTCTAGCAGCGGCACCGCAATACGCGGCAGAGGCCAGACCAGCAGCATCGTTTGTGTGTTTCGTTTGTGTTGAGGAAGTGACGTGCCTGCCTGAGGTCTTCTGCAACAATGTCCTCGAAGGCCCCATCCAGCCCTCGTTCGCCAACTCCGTTGTCTGAGGATGACGAAGAGGATGCGCGCTGCTCCCGGTTCTCGTCGGGCAGGGCATCGCTGTGGCGGCGGGCGGCGGCAGCAGCAAAACGCACAGCAGGGCAACCCCTTTTTTGAACCCTCTGGCATTCCGGCAAGACACCGGACGCGTCACGCTGAGCCACCTGCTGCACTCACCCTACGGTGGCCATGGCCTGCTTAGCCGCCTTAAGCGGCCCACCCACAGGCGTAAGGGCGCCGGCACCCGAACACCAGCCCTGCCTGCGCTGCCCAGTGCCCGTACATTTGAAAGGGTCGCCGGGGCCGCAAAGGGCGCAACAAGGCATGCCCGGGCGCAGCAAGGCGCGAGACAAAGCGAGGGCGCTTTGGGCGCCGGCCTGGGTTAAATCTCCTGCAACAGCTTTATAGCAGTGACGAAAGGAGCTCCAGGGGATAGACGGTGGCGGCGAGAGACGGCGGTGCTGTGATGGGTGTTCTCAAAGCTGCACTGCTGGCCTTGCTAGGCCCCTTGGGCGCTGCTGCCTCTATCGCACGCAGCCGCCCTCCCCCTGTGATCCTGGATGGGTCCTGCCACATTCCGCAGCCCGCCCTCTTTTGGGGCAGCAACAGCCTGGCGGCGCTAAGCAGCAAGGACCCAGCGCAGCGGAGTCAGCCGCACATCTCCCAGGACGTTGCAAACCTGGTGGCGTCGCCAGCGGAGGGCGTGGAGGCCGTTGTGGTGCTACTGGCCCAGCACAGCGAGTACAGCACAGCCAGAGTCGCATCTGCAGCAACCCAGGGGTTGCACACCCACCTCGCCACCGCGGATGCAGTGCTGCCCTACGTCTACCCCGCAGAGAGGAGGCTGTCTGAGCTGCTGCCGGAGGCGGCGGGAGCGTCCCAGCTGGCGGTCACCCACACCGACGCAGCCAACCTGTTGCAGCTGCTGAAAACGCAACAGGGACCTCTGTCCAACGGCGTCCCCGACCTCATCGTAGCCTCCGCCGGGGCGCCCTCCACGCCTGAGGCGCTCGACGCGCTGGTTGGCAGCGTGCGGGGCGCTCTGCAGGAGGCAGCCCCTGACGCCTTCGTGCTGCTGGTGGCGGGCGACTCGGGAGCCACCGAGGGCTGCGGGCGGCGCAGCCTGGTGGCGGAATCCATTTCCATGCGGCGGGCCCAGGAGATCACCACCGCCCGCACGATTCAAATCACGCCCGACATCCTGGCGGGGCTGCTCTTCTTCTTCTTCTTCCTGTTCCTGCTGTGGGTGGGGCTAGGCTGCCTGGGCTCCATCTCGTACCCCAAGGAGTTCATCCACCCGGAGCAGCAGCCTGCGCTGGGCCGCGAGTACTGAGCTGCTGCGCCTAGGCGGAGGAGGGAGCGTCGGCGGCGAGGCGAGGCGAGGAGGGCGTGCAGCGCTGCGCGGCTGCATCCCTGCGCCAGCGAGTGGATACAAGGGGTGCGGGCGCGGTTGCAACGAGGTTAGGGAGCGCGCCGCAGTACTGGTGATAGGCAATTTTTCTTGGAGCGTGAATGTGAGAACCTTTTTTTGTGGCGGGCTCTGCTGCGGCGGGCGCCGTGCTGCCCAAACATTTCGCCGTTGTGTAATGCACTGGCTGTGTATTTTTTTACGGTACACCATTGATTTGATTTTTACCTCGTGTAAGAGGAACAGTGCAGTGCCGCAGCTGCATGCAGTTTGTCTCCGCTTCTGCACATTCTTTTTTTTTGCTTGGCGTTTGCGGATGCGTGCTTGTGCAGCAGCACAATGCCGCTGCTGTGTTTGTGCCCCCACACATTCATGCTTAGTGTTTATGGATAGGTGGCTGTGCACCAGTGACATGCAGCACGCGACATTAAGTCAAATCATGTGGCACGCATATATATATACATAACACAAAGGCGGAGTTGTGCAATGGCATAGTTTTCCTGTCAGGTTCTTTGTGCAAGGTGCCTGCCAAGGTGAGCGCTGCAGTGTGGTCACCAGCACATGCTCTCGTGGCAACAAACAACACCAGGCTTCATGTCACAGCTGCAGACATGTGCAAGAGGACTAACATCCGGTACTCATTGGCTTTTGCACAGCAGCTGTGGCTGCAACCTCCAAGAATGTATCAACCCGCACACCGTGCGTGCGCCAGCACTCGATACACCAGCAACTTGCTAGGGACAAAGCCGCATCTACAAGTAACCGTTACATACAGCAAATTGGGCGCCGGCCTAAACCAACTGCAGCCTGTGAGTGGAATGCTTGCAGCAATGCTCTCCAGCCACCACCCCACACCGCCCCCCCGGCTGCTAGGAACGACCACACTCCCCCAGTGTCAAAACCAGCCACAAAACTTTGCCACGGCCACCATGGCGGGTGCAGCAACCCTGTGGTGCTGCTGCTGCGCCCACTGCTGCGCGGCCGCTGCTGCTGCAGCCGCGACCATGAGCAGTTCACTGCACCTGCTGCTGAGCACTGGTGCCATGCCGCTGCTGCTGAGCACTGCCACCAAGGCTGCTGAGCACGGTGCCCTCACTTCATGCGCAGCATGTCATCTACATCCAGGACGGTGGCGCCGGTGGCGGCTGTGCCCCTGGCAGTGACGCCTGCTGTAGCCGTGCCTGCTGCGCAGCGGCCAGCCTGCAAGGCATGTACAGGCACAGCAGAGAACATTTAGTGTACAGGTATATGCTTCTGAAGTACTTTTTTGTTGTTGTATTTTATACTTCGTAGTAAGCAGCAAGTCCCCAGCATGAGTGCACATGGCGAATGCTGCAGCTGACACAAGCTGCAGCACACATGCCCTCACGAGGTGCCGGGGTGGTGCACACGGGGCCGCCACGCACCAGGAGGGATGGGCAGTTTCTGCCGCAGTACATGTGTTCATTTATTCATCATGATTCATCATTGTGTTCATTTCATTCATCATCATTCATCATCATCATCAGTGTAAGGACTGTGGGTGGTGGGCGTGGATAAATAAGGAACATGCGGGGGTCGATGTACTTTGTTAAGTGGATAGTAGCTCACAATTGCGCTCACATCGAGGTCAACAGGTAAGGGGTAGGGTGTAACTCACAAGCGCACCAACATGGGGTTAGCAGGTAGGGTCAGGGGGGCATGGCCGCACTCACCGCGAATGCCACTTCGTCAACGCTCAGCGGCTGCAGATACACGGTGTCTGCAAGTGGCAGCCCGCTGCTTGCCAGCCTCTTGATGGGTGCAAGGGCAGTGAACTGAGGCACATCGACACAGCGGCACAGAAGAGAGTGCGGTGCATGTACACAAGTGTGTGTTGTGAGCTCAGAGAAGGGGTAGTGCAGGCAGGCAGGTGGGCACACTGTGCACCACCATGGACCTGAGCAAGAAGTCATGTACTACTGAGTATGTGAGGTAGGGACTCCAGACGGCGGTATATCCTATGGCGAGCCGGCGTGCCCACTCGGACGCCCCGCTCACCTCTCGTTGTGGCCCGGTGGTGGCTCCCCCGTGTGTGGTTGTGTGTGCTGCAAATGCGAGCAGGCAAGCCCCACGGTGTGCCAAGCGATAGAGAAGAAAACCGTGTATGACATGCGCAAAGGCATGCAGCCTTCCTTGCGCCAGCATACACAAGGGGCAAACCAGCCCTGGTGAGCAAACGCTCCTGACACATGCAAAGTTGTGGTAATGACCACAGTGGCAACCTCTTGTCACCCAGGCACACTTGCCTTGGCAGCGGGCTCGCCAATCTTGTTGAGCGGCACGGTGACTCTCTTCTTCTCAAGTGAGAACGGGTTGGTCAGGGTCACCTGTGCACGTGCACACACATAGACACACGCACAGGTTAGTGTCTCACCCAGGTATACCCAGGTATACACATCACAATGGGTGGTACTGCTAGCAGTACTTCATTACCAGCGCAGCAGTGGTGGCAGGTGCTATCGGCTCCCCGGATGCATCTAACGTCACATCAACAATTTACACCAGCAGCCACGCCATTGTGGCTTTACGCACCACATCACAGTGCAGTGCTGCTCTGGCCCACGTCCCAGCCCGCACAAGCAGTGCACATTGCCGCTACCAAACAACAAACAACATGGCACCACAGTGTGCCATGTGCACAAGGACACATGCACACGTCGCACAGCCGGCCCCCCACCGCTACACCACCGGTGGAGGGAGGGGGGTCTTAGCACAGCGCAGGTTTGTCCACCACTGAGTTGCCGTAACCACCTTTCTGTTGCCATACGTGGAGCTACAGCCAACAGTGTGTTGCCGTAATCACCTGTTTGTTGCCATAGATGAAGCCGGGCCGCAGCACATAGCCATTGGGGCCAAACAGCTCGCCAATGCGTGCCTCGGCGCGCCGCTTGCCGGCAAAGTACCCCGTGCGCGCCACCGCGCTGGGCAGCTTGTACTCGTGCACGCTCACAAACACAAAGCGCTTCACTCCAGCGTCCTGGGGTTGCAGGTGGTCACGCGCGATGGCGGGACATGGGAGTTGGTAAAGTTGCCAGTGCCAAGGTCAGGGGTGAGGCAATGAATGCCACCTAGGCTGGTGCACTGCTGGTGCTGAGCACTGCTGGTGCTGAGCAACGCGATGCACGACTGATACGGCACACTGTGATGTGACAAAAAATGCATTACTTCGCAGATGATATCATACTTCGCACTATTTGTATGGTGATCATGTGCGCATGGTACGCCATCCAGGCACAAGATACATGCATGACAGGCTGGTTTTCCTGTCCCGTGAGCCATTGGCCCTGCCAACAAGGCCCCCCTGCTGAAGGCAAGGCGGAAAGCTACACATGGTTAAGGTGGCACTGTGCCACGCAATGCACCCGCGCTGCACTTGCAATGCCACAAGCTAGGTGTGCTGAAGTCACACTGCAGCACAGGTGCCTGCTGGCATACCTCATGCCTGCATGTACCCGCAAGCCAGACCTGCCGCACCTACTAGCGGTAGTCTGCCCAACCATCTGCTGGAAGCACAGTCAACGTAGCAGCAGCTGCAGCGGCAGAGGTTGCAGTGCTCAGCAGCAGAAGCAGTAGAGTTTGTGCTGCTCAGCAGCAGCCACAGGTCTGACCTTGGCAGCCTCGGCCAGCTTGATGGTGGTGTCGCCATTCACCAGGTTGAGGTACGAGTCCGTGGCTCCAAAGCCGCCGATGCAGCTGACCACGCTGTCACAGCCCTCCAGCTCACTGCATCACAAGCAGCATCACCACCAGCAGCAGCAGCAGCACCAGCAGGGCAGCAGCAGGGCAGCAGCAGCAGCAGCAGGACAGGAGCAGCAAAAGCAGCAGCAGCAGCAGGGCAGCAGGCAGTGTTATGCACCAGAGCGCGAGAGCAGTCGGCATTAGTGTGTCAATGTGGAAGTGCTGCTGCCTACGCCGCAGCGACTGCAGCAGTGCCAGGCGCGCATGCCACTGTGTTTGACTGGCTGTGCACAGGCCACACCAAGCCAGTTGAGGCGTCATCAACAAATTTACTTCTGAAGTATTTGTATGTTTTTGTACTTCAACAAGTATTTGTACTACAGTAGTGGTATCAGACAATGAAGCTGAGTAGGCTCAGCGCGGGCACATGCTTGGCGCTCGGGTTTGCCAGTTTGGCTGTAGCGGTACCAGGGCAACCCGGGTATCATCTGCTGTGCTCCTGTTTGTGCACTTGCTCCTGTGTCAGCAACTCCCCACGTCACATCTCTTCTGATGCGCAGCCTCTGCACCACCCACCAACACGCGCTGCTGCCTCATCGCAGCACCTCTTGACCATTCGAAACACTGCCGTTACTATCAACATGTGAGACTCTCACTCTCCTGAAAAATCGCACTGCTGGGTGTGTCAAGGCGGGAGCGGGAACCCACCTCTTGTAAGCGTCAACGTCAAGGGCAGACGCCGAAATCCACTCCACGCCATCAGCCCACGCTGCCGCATCGTCAGGCCTGCCGCCCCTGGAGAGGCCAACCACCTGCGCACCCTGGTTCACCAGGTCCTGGCACACCTTGCCGCCAACAAAGCCGCTGGCGCCTGCCACCAGCACCTGCCATTGAAACATGGGTAGAGGGGGTGGACAATGTGAGAATTGTAGGCGGCACAAGCACACCGATAGGTTGCCGACCGGCACTGGGCAAGCAGTAACAGCTGCAACAGCGCAGCACCAGCTGAGTGATGAGACTCTCCACATGCAGCAATGACAGGTGGTTTGTGGCTGTAGCACTGTGGTGGTGGTGGTGGTGCCTGCTGCTCTCCTGTGCTTGGACGAGTCTGTTGCACGCGCGTACCTTGCCAGTGAAGGGCCCAGGTTCTTGCACCACCGGCCTCTCCTCCTCGTATGTGGTGTCCGAGGGGGCAGAGTCCTCCACAGCAGGCATGCCCGGCTCCACGATCAGGGTCGCATCTTCCTCGTCAGCACCCTGCTGCTGCAGGCGCGGCAGGGCACTGCTGCGGTGACGGCAACATGCAGCTGTCGCTGGCAGTGCAAGGTGGGAAGACGGCAGTACAAAAGCCTGGGCTGCCGACCCAGCTAGCAGCAGCGCCGCCAGAGCGGAGAAAGTGCTTGGGTGCATGGTGCGCAGCCTCGCTGTGCCCGCTAGCGCTCTGTTGCTTTGCACGGCTTGTGCTTATGAAGAGTGGAACATCACCTCGGCGGCAAGGTTTGGCTGCAGCAGCACTGTGTGTGACTCAGCCAGGTCCGCTGAGCCGCCGCAGATCCATGGATCGTGGCGAAATTCTAGAAGAATGCCGAAAGCCCGACAGAATTGTGCCGAAAAAGGCTCGTTTACCTCGAGGCTCAGTGCAGGTATACCGTAAGCCCTTTCTCAAGTCACTGTAGTGGCGCTGATGCAACATATATTCCCAGTCATACTGGTTGCTGGAGAATAATAGACGCAACGCCTTGCCACTGTGGGCCCAATACACAACGCTCTCAGATTAGAGAGGTACACATGGCATAGAAGAGAGACAAGCGAGAGCAAGTCAATTCAGCATCACCACCGGAGCAGCATATGCCCTAAACCTTGAGACAGTAAAATTCGAAGGTGACAATGCCTTCACACCACTCAACAGTCAACACCACAGTTCTTGGGACTATCATCATGCCAAGTGCACACGACAGGGCGCCGACAGAGCACTCTGCTTGAAGGTGGCACCGCTCCCTACGCGCATATTGTGTTTGTGACTCTACCATCAGCATCTGGCAACAAGCAGACAGCACAAGCCTGCTGGTTGCAGAACTGCACACCCCAAAGACACCAGCACCACTTAGTGCTCAGCAGTAAAGTAACAGTGTATGCATATGTGTGCACGCTTGTGTCCACAGCGCTGTAACCCAGCTCACAAGCCTCTGTCGCGCAGGCGTACACGTGTCAACACGGCCGTAAGACAAAACCACACACGTGTAACCCCACCCATGGGAGCGGCAAGCACATGCCCCCGTGCCACAAGCAACCCGCCATGTGCAGACTGCCAGCGTGGCAGCCATCACGAAGGGAACCTCTGTGTCGCAGTGTCAGCGAAAACTGTCAGGGCCTCAGTGGGCGCTGTCGACCGCCGGCTAAATCATAAGTCGTCCGGCGCCCCCCCCCCTCCTCTAAACTGAAACTGGGACCCAGGCCACCAGACCATGCCTGTGTCCTTGGTGACCCTACGCCGTCTGCCCCTGCCAGCAAAAGCGACGGCGATGGCAGCAGCGGCGACACGGACGGCTGCGGCGACACAGCCGGCGTGCTGTCCGCCGCTGCCCCCGCCACAGACGACAGTGGTGAGGCAGCAGCCGCAGCAGCCGCCTCTCCCTGCTTAGGGGCACCGGCGCCGCTGCACGCGGCCGCAAAGGTGGCGCAAGGTATGCGGAGGATGCGCACGGTCTCGGAGGCCACGTGGGCGCTGAAGTCCGGCTTGAACCCCCCCTCTGGGGCCAGCAGCGCGTCAGGGGCGAGCACCGTCCACGGCCCTGCGTCCGATTGGAACTCGTCTTTGCCTGCCAGGACGCACAGGCGGCCTGTGAGGACCAGGGTGCAGGCAGCGCTCACACGCCCGCGCCTGTGTGGGAGGAAGAGGGGCGGGCGGGGGGGGGTTCAGTGGGGCGGGTGGGGTCAGGGGGGGACTGCGTGCACACAGCAAGCGGAAAGGAGGGGGGGGGAGGAGTGCTGTAGCTAACACCAGGTTTGGGGTGGTGAGTGGTGCAAGTAGCACAGGGTTCGAGGGCAGTGGGTGACACCGCCACAAGCTGTGAGACTGCCTAGCGGTCACATTGCAAGCCTCTGCTGTGCTGCGCTGCAGCATGCACCACCCGCTGCTGACCACAACACACAAAACATCACTCACGCACCTGTAAACAAAGTCCTCCGGCGAGGCGTCCCCGCCCGCGTCCCCATGCCTCTTTAGCGTAATCACAGGGCTTGCCGCCACGACGCTGGCGATGCACGAGCGCTCCAGCCCCTGCAACTGGTCCACGTTTGCCATGAGGTGCGCTGCGACCGCGGCCGCCTCCTCCCGCGACAGCACGTCTTCTGTGGCGCTGGCGTTGAGCAGGTGCAGGCGCGCGGAGTCGAAGGCGGCGCGCGCGGCCTTGTGGCCGTTGGCGGCGACTATCTCCAGCGTGTCCATTTCGTCCAGGATGTCCTCGCCCAGCAGCTCCTGCGTGTGGCAAGGGCAAGGCAGGGCACACGTTATGAGGGTGCTGATATCAAAATAGGACATGTTAAACCTAGTCGACCAGGTGAAACTTGCGTGGTGGAGGCAGCTTTGGAGAAGCCCCCGGGCATGCCTCTCCCCAGCGATGAACACTTGGGGGGACTGCGTGTGCGTTATTGGCACCCGAGCCCAGCAACATACTTCAAGTGGTAGTAGATATGGTACCACTTCTGAAGCACTTCAAATAGTTGTGCGTTATCGGCGCCCGAGCCCAGCAACATACTTCAGGATAAGAACTTCAAGTGGTAGTAGGTACTACTTCAAGTAGTTGACGCGGCTTGTGTGTCGTGGCAGGCACAATGCTCATGCCCCATGGCATAGGCAATCGGCAGCAATTTGATCGCCGGCACAGCATGGAGCGGCTGGCTTCATCAAGGGCAACAGCAGTGCTCAGCGAAACAGGGGCACGCCAATGGGGTGCCCCTCGCCGGTAGGAGCAGGCGTGCCGAGAGTGATGGGCGAACAGCGTTCCTGCACTGCGCACGTCTTCCTAGGCCACAGACATGAGGCACGGTGCTTTGTTGCAGTGGTGGCGAGGGGTGTGCTGGTGCTCTGGTGACACATCCTCACGTGCACTGGATTGCGTTTAGAAGGCGTCAAAGCACTGCAGTGACCACGTTCACACACCTCGATGATGTCCTCCAGCGTGACCACTCCTGCACAGAAGTAGTAGGGGTCACGCTGCGGGGAGCAAGCACAGGCAAAAGCAGCAGCACCAGGCATCACTGTGGGTGAGCAGTGCTGCACCACTGGACCTTGCCTGCTTTGCGCCACCACACAGCCTGTGGCATGTGGCGAAACCGCTTATTTAGCTATCTATGTTTAACCCAACAGTACCTCATGTGAGGCAGTTGTGAAGAGAATGTGGTACTAGTAGTTGCAACGCACACACTCTGTGGCAATCTGCGCGCTTCAGCATATCTGCCACACCAGGTGACTGGACTTCAACCACTTGGACTAGTGTCAGTCATCACATATGTGCACACGTTGACAGCTAGACAAGCCTGCGCAATGCCTACCAGCAAAGCCAAACCACATATCGATGCCTCAGACACTCACACACTAATGCCCAGCATCGCTCCAGCGCACACACACATGGCCCATTGACAGTTCCAACCGTATCTCACCGCGCCACTGTTGTCGACGTCCCGCACGATGGCCATGTGCGCCCGGCCCTTTTTGAACATCTTCAGCACGTCGCCCAGCTTCTGGTCCGGCCACACAATATGCACCGTGCGCCCGAAAATCTGTATGAAATTTCTGACGGGAGTCTCGTCCTCCGGGTCAATGAAGACCAGGTCTTTGGTGAGCAGCAAGCCAACAATGTCGTCGCGGTTCGCGCCGTAGCTGCAGCGCCCCGCAGCAGAGGGAGGCAGCGGTCGGTAGGGTATGCATGTGGTAGAGTGTGTCACAAAGGGTGGTACGTGGGTAAGTGTGTCATCATGCTGCGTTGCCCCAGGTGCTGGTGGTGCCCAGGGCATGTGCCTGGGCTCATGTGCATGATGCTGCGGAAATACAATGCCACCTGGTGACCAGCGCTACAGCAAAGCGGTATGGGAGCAGAGGAGCAGGCGGGGATTAACCCAACCAAGGGTGGTTTTCAAGCCACCTCCATAACACCGAGGGGAGTGACACCAGCAGCTTGCCGCAGCCCCGCAAACCCCACTCGTATTCCCAGAGCCACATGACGCAGTTGCGTGCTGCCAGACGGAGACCACATGTCCCGCCACCAAGGGTGACATCCTTGCCACCAGTCACGCCAATGCACCCAGGCCACATGTGTGCACCCTCGTACTGCCTAGTCCCAGTAAGTACTTCTGAAGTGTTTCCCAGCAAGTAGTGCTGCTGAAGTATTTTGCCGGATACATCAATCTAGTGGGCCCGAATAACAAGGGGGGGGGGGTAACCTACCACTGTGAGAGTGCACCAAAGCATTCAAAGGCAATCTACTCTTAGCATTCACTACGTGGCAAACATAGCCCGAAACAACTCTGGGGGCTAGATAAGTTAACGAAAGCACCCAAAACAGAAGCCAAAGAAACCTACCCGGCTGACCACTTGTGCACTACTAGACAGCAGGCCACCACAGCACACGCACTCACACTGGTATCCTGGAGTAGCCCGCCTTGAACACGTCGTGTATGGTCCGGTAGTTGAGCCTCGCGTCCGCGGCCAGCATGAACACCTCCTCCTTGGGCGTCATGACCGTGCGCACCGCAGTGTCCTTGTAGTGCAGCGCGTTGGCCACCTCGCGCCCTGTCTCCACGTCCAGTGCGCCGTGCTTCACGTGGATGTCCAGCAGCTCGCGCAGCTCCGTGCGCGAGTGAATTGTGCCCACCTGCGCGTGAATTCATGATCACGCGATTTCATGTCATGAGCAAATGGGCATGCTTGACATGCATGTTCAGCAGCTCATGCAGCCCCCGTGCGCAAGTGAATTGTGCCCACCTGTGCATGAATCCTTGGGCACGTGATTTCATGTTCATGAGCAAGTGGGCACGCTTGACATGTATGTCCAGCAGCTCACGCAGTTCCGTGCCAGAGAAGGTGGGATTGTGACCACATGCACAAGAGTAAACTCTTGAGTTTATGGGTCGTCAACAGGTGGCGGGTGGCCGCGCAGCCCCACGCGTACACCTCGAAGCCCTTCGAAGTACACTTCAGTACCAAGACTTCTGAAGTCCTTGTACAATGTACACAAGTCTACAAAGTTGGAGACCTTCTAAAAGTATACTACTGTAGCATGTACGTACTTTTGAAGTACTTCGAGTGGGTAAACCCGCCACACCAACCTACCTCTTCCCCCAACATTTTGTCGAGCACGAAGGCCAGGGGCTTGGTGATGGGCCACAGGATCATCACCACCACACGCATAACAGGCACCACCGCCGCCCCAATGGACAGGGCATGGCGGGAGCACAGTGCCTGCGGGATGATCTCACCAAACACTGGGCGGTGCGTAACCGCACACACAAGCGCGCGCAGGCATCACTGTGGTTAGTGCAATTGCTCCTGTTTGGTTGGTGCGACCTGCAGTGTGCTGCTGGCGGTGGCAGGCGGGTGTGAGCGTGTGCCGGCTTTGACAAAAACCTAGTGACGGGTCGCGGCGTGTAAGGTATTTTTCAAGTTATACTTCAGGAAGTACACAACGCGGCGTATTTCTACGTATTTGTATGCCCAAAAACCCGATATACGGCGTACTTGCTGTATAAATACCAGTATGTACATTTGCATACGTTATACTTGGAAGCATGTCGTATTTGCATGCATAACTTGGTCGTACAATGCAGGCGTTTGTATGCTGGGACGCCAACAGTGCCACATGCCAGGTGCCACTACCGATGCCTGTGATGCGACCAAATGCAGCGTCGCACCTGTGATGATTGCGGTTGAGAGCAGAAAACCCACCAGCCCGTTGGTGAGCCCGGCCTGGCGACAGCAGCACAAGAAGGCAGTGTGTTTGATAGGCACGCTCAGCATGCCTCAATGCAGTGGCGCGCAGGCCAACAGAGCATGCAGCAAGTGTGCTATTGCCAGTTGTCGTGCGTGCCACTGCAGTGTGCTCGCAGTGCCACGTGGCCCATTTTTGTTGTTGCTCTGGACGCCTGTGCACGGCTCCCCACACTGCCTCTGCTGCTCTGTGCATGCCAAGGGGCAGCACCATGCTGCATGTTTTGTTGTTGCTCGGGACGCCTGTGCACGGCTCGCCACACTGCCTCTGCTGCGCTGTGCATGCCAAGGGGTCAAACAGTCCTCAACACAGGCTGCCTCACTGCAGCTGCCCAAAGGTGGCATGCTACCGAGTTTCCAATAATCGTTTGAGCATTTGAGATTTTTTTATACCCTGGCCTGAACCAAGTGGTGAATTCATGTGAATTGGGAAGCATGCCGCACGTGCGCGGGCGCGCAATTGGTCTCACCATGATGATGGACAGCAGCGCATTGATGGCCACGTTGCCCAGCAACAGCGTGCAGAGCAGCAGGTTCCCATCCTTTCGCAGGGGAATGATTTTCTGGGCCGCGGCTGCCTCCTTGGGGTTTCCGCCCTTTGCCACTATGTCCAGGCCTGCAACCAGTGCACGCAGGGTTGCGCAACAACGTATACTTCGGTATATACACTTAAGTATACAGCCACATTCGCCGTGCACAGTGTATATACAGCGCATATTGCTGAAAAAACAAGTGGTACTTCGAAGTATTATAGCAACAGCTTGGCGCAGAGGTGTATGGTCTATGCCTAGTGCTCTCGCATGGTGGCTGCCCCAGCATAGGCAGTTATGGCACACGCTCTGACAACTACCAAACACCCATGTACTACGTTTTTGTGCCCCCCTAAGTGCACGGGACGCCACACCATGCCAGTGTACCAGTGTGTCAGCGATAAACGACATGGAATGGCAGCACATAGGGCTGCGAAGGTGGCACTCCAGCCCAGCACGTGCTTCGACGTCCAGAACAAAGTGGGATGGCAGTGCAAGTCACCTCCAAGGTACAGTGTCACCGCGATTTCCAGTTTCTAGGGCTATGTTGTGCAGATGTGGTGTGGGGTTGGACAATCACAAAAAGAAGTTGAAAAACAGAGCTGCCCGCGTCATGGACTCCTCTCAGAAGTGTTTATGAGAAGGTATGAGTGGAAACCGTGCGGCACCACTGCGAATGCACCCGGATGCTGCTACATGCCAAATGCATGCTGACCTGGGCTGTTAAGTAATCACAGATGCACATAAAACACACGGTACACCGCACATTGACCAGCAGCTCAACATCAAAGTATGCCCACACATGCATGTGTGTGCACTCATCACATGCGTGTACATTCACATGTGTGCACGCGCATCATCACGAGTCACACTTATCACATGTGTACACTTATCACATGTGTACACTCATGTATGTGTGCACTCACATGTGTACACACTCACCAGTCTTGCCAAGCCCAATGTATGTGTGCACTCACATGTGTTCACACTCACCAGTCTTGCCAAGCCCCATGGGGCCCAGAGTCAGCATACATGTACACTCACCACACATGTACACTCACATATGTACACTCACATATGTACACTCACATACATGTACACTCACCAGTTTTGTCAAGCCCCATGAGGCCCAGAGTCAGCCCTGCGCACAGCCCCGACACCACCACCAGCCCTGCAATTGCAATCCACTTCCCCGCCTTCACGCCGGCGCTGTCCTGTGAGGGCTCCCCGCTCCCGCCAAACTCCTGTGCGCTGGCGCACTGCAGTGCTGCAAAGCCCCCTACCAGCCCCGTCAGCCATCGTGTGTGTTGATGCTGATGTTGTTGTGCGGGCCTGCTGCTGCCTGTGCCAGGGCCGCGGTCGAGATGCGTCTGTGGCGGTGGGGAGGTGTAAGCACGTCATGTGAGGCGAGCAGAGGCGGTAGTGTCAGCTTGGTGTGGTGCAGCAGCACCTGTTGCCTGGCATGGTTCCAGTAGCTCCTACTCAACCCTGCAGCTATGCATGTGAGGCCAGCCTACTGTGGGCTCCCGCGATGCTGTTGGCGCCGCGAGCTAGCTAACAAGGCAAGTAACACGCTGGCTACCTACTGGTCGCAACGGCTGCTGCTGCCGGCGCTGCTGCTGGCACAGCTGTCGCACTGGTGCTGTCATCACGAGTGTATTGGCTCAGGCTGCTCTCTGGTTGCAGGCACCTGCAATGCTGCTGCTGCTGTTGCTCTGCGACGCCAGCTCCGCTAGCTGGCAGCACCAGCATCAGCCACGGCAGCAGCAGCACCAGACCCAGCGCTACATCTCTACTTGCGCGTCGCAGCCTGCACTGGTGCTGGCAGTGCCATCAGCAGCGCTCGACGCGTCACACAAACCCACTCATGATCAGCGGTCCACCTTGCTGCGTGTCTCACATGAGGCATGGCGCAGCCTGCCTGCTGATGATGCTCCCCCAGCTCGGTAATGACGGTACGGCGGCAGCAGCAGCAACACATTCCGCGCCTGGAATAGCCGACCACCAAATGTACTACGACCGAGATTCACCAAAATGCGATGCTGCGCAGCCCGTGGGTCCAAGAACTTAAAGCGTTTCGAACTTCAAGACGACTTCTTCCGGGTCACAAATTCCGGCCGCCAAAATTCCGAAACCCTCGCCAACACAACCGATATTGAACTGTCTCTTCCCAATCGCAAGAACTCGTAGCAGGAACTTCTCTCGCTGGCGGGGTGGCAAACCCACCCCACACACCTGACCTCGCCAGCAGTGGGGGCCTGGGTCGAAGGGTGTACATCGCTACCGCTCGGCAGTGGGCGGGGTAGCGGGTGCGGCGGCGGCAGCGGCAGGAGAGGAGGCGGGGGAGGTCAAGCACCACAGCAGCAGGCGTGCTGCGGGTGCTGTGCAGCTCTGCTGCTGCAGGCCGTGAGCGGCGAGGCCGGCAGGCCTAGGGGCTTGGTGCAACCATGCCCTCTCCATTCAATGCCTACGACAAGCTGTCCCCGCGCAGCACCAACCTGGAGCTGGTCCGCAAGTACAACTCTGCCCTGGTGGTGTGGGCCGGCTTCTTCACCTTCGTCTTCATCATCTACTACAAGTTCAGCGATGGGGACTTCAGCTTCCTCATGACCTACGCGGCCCTCACCCGCACCTTCGGCTTCGCCCTGCTGCTGGCGCGCATGTTCATCAAGCAGCACGCCAGCGGCGTCTCCCGCAAGACCCTGGAGCTGTACTCGATGGTCTTCTTCTTCAGGCTCGTGTCCATCATGAGACACGAGGGCTACCTTCCCTACGACAAGTCGGGGGACTTCGTGTACCACGCGGCCGAGATGCTCAGCATGTCGCTGGCTCTGGCGGGCCTGTTCTTCATGCACACCCGGTTCGCGCACTCGTACCAGGCCAAGTTCGACACATTCGGGGCCCTGCTGCTGCCGAGCCCGATCGGCACCCTGTGGATCATCGTTCCCTGCGTGGTGATGGCGGTCATGCTGCACCCCACCCTCAACAACGACTTCATCTCCGACACCACGTGGACGCTGAGCATGTACCTGGAGACGTGCGCCATCATCCCCCAGCTCTTCATGTTCACGCGCAGCACCGCCAACAAGGGCATGGTGGAGGTCCTCATCAGCCACAGCGTCTTTGCACTCGGCTTCGCGCGCGTGCTCGACATGGTCTTCTGGCTCTACTCGTACCACGAGCTCAGCGACGCCACCGGAACGCGCACCGTGGGCCTGCTGGTACTGGCCACGCAGTTTGCGCACATCGCCATCATGGGCGAGTTCTTCTACTACTACCTCATCTCCATCAAGACGGGGCAGATGATGCAGCTGCCGACCATGTCCTCCATGGTGTAACTGCTCTGCAACTGCCGGAGGCTGGCGAGGAGCGGAGGCGGCTGGCGCGGCAGCGCCACGGCTGCCACTGCACCAGCGGAGCGGCCGGGAGCACGCGCCGGCAGCGGCAGTGGCGGCAGCAGCGGCGGCGGCAGCTCCTGCAGCAGCGG
>JAULBY010063309.1:0-10213 GCA_032358315.1 Ophiocytium majus | reverse complement strand
GGGCAAGGGAGGGGAGGCACAGCACAGGGGCAGCAATTACGTATGTGCTATAACGGTTCAACATGCTGCAGTAGTACGGTGAAATACCATGGTAGGTAGTGCTGAAGTATGTTTTACCTTTCAGACTCCAGGTACAGTATACTGTACACATACACTTCGGTAGGTAGTGCTGAAGTATGTTTTACCTTTCAGACTCCAGGTACAGTATACTGTACACATACACTTCGAAGTATATACGTACGGGCTCAGGGCACAAATGGCACAGGGACAGCGAGTACACGTGTGCCAAGTAGGTTTTAGTACTGGAGCACAGTGCCCTGTACAGCGCCTTGGCAGACGACCTGCCATGGCAGGCCAGCCCTAGCCTGCCGGCGGCCCAGGCCTGCCTGCTAGCAGCACTTGATGCTTTTGGTTGTGCAACATTGTGAGTTCCCACATTCTACTAGGAGTACACAGCATGCATACTACTAGTACATAGAGCCTTCACATATGTGCACATGTATGCACATGCAGTATATACTAGAAGTATACAGATAGTGTACGGTACTTGTGCGCAAAGATGGCGCGCGCCTGGCGCAGCAGACAGTGGCCGCCGCATTGCCCAGGCAGCTCCTCCGCCCACAGGCGCAACATACACATGACATATACTTCAAGTATGCAAGTATGCATATATGGTGTATACTTGAGGTATACCGTAGTGTTATCATTCAGATTACTGTATGTGCATGAAGCAGTATACAATGCTTTTGAACCAAGATGGCACGTGCCTGGCGCAGCGGACAGTGGCCGCCACAGTGCCCAGGCAGCTCATCAGCCCACAGGCGCGATGCCCCGCAGCCCAGTGGGCACGCCACCAGCCGCTTTGGGCATGTGTTTTCCCTGTGGGCGTCCATCTCCCCTCGCGGCACGCGCTGCCCGCAGCCCAGCTTGCACCTGCCAGCGGGCGCATGTAATGTATGTACATATGACATTCTTACGTATGTGAAAAAACAGTGGTGTATACAGAGAGGTATAGAGGGGTGGGACTTGAGAGGCAGCAGCAGTGACACAGAAAAATGAGTCATTGCATCCATTGCAGTCACCGCTTCTCAACTGGTGGCGCTGAAAAAATGAGCACAGGAAAAGGCACACTGCGGTGCTCCCACGTGAGCACCGCATGCCGCCGTCGCAAGTCGAGTCGCACGGACCCGCACACATCGGCCGACACACTGTGACAGGCTCGCACGCAGGTAGCCGCCGCACGCACGCGAGGGGGGCCGCGGTGCAGGTGGTGGCGGCGTGCGCGACGCGCTCATCCGCGGGCACCATTTCCCCGCAGATTCCGCAGGCCTCGCGCCGGCGCGCGCAGTCGCGCGTCGCGTGCGTCTCCGCGTCCACCGCCGCCACCGCCGCGCCGCAGCCGAGGGGACAGGGCACGTCACGGCGGGGGCAGCGCTCGCTGCAGTGCGCAGCCGCCTGGGGGAGGGGGGGCGGGGAGGGAGGCGGTGGTGTTTGAGTAGGTGGCGGTGGCGCGGGTGCAGGTTGGAGCGCCTGGGGTGGGTGGGTGCTGTGCTTGGGGTGGGGTGTGTGGTGACTGGCAGGGTGTTGGAGGCGGTAGATAAGAGGAGGGAGGTGGCAGGCGGAGTGCATTGAACTGCAGTCACAGTCTCGTGGGCGAGCCTGCATTACAAGCAGTTGCACCACAACCGTAGGGTCGTCGGCTTCTGACACTGGTGCCACGCACTGCGCGCGCACCCCCCACACACAACGTTGCTCATGGCACCATCAGGGTCATGCACGGCAATCAAGTGCCGGTACCACCGCACACGGCACCACGTGGACCAACCACGTACATCCGAGGCGCTCACGCGTTGCCCGCAGCCCTGTGGGCATGGCGCCTGCCGCAGTGCGCACGCGGCCTCCAGGTGCGCCGCCATGCCCGACGCCTGCAGCCACCCGCACTGCCATGGCGTGCCGTCCTGTCCAGAGCACGGCAGCCAATGGGGGGGGTGGGGGGCAGAGGGGGCAGCAGCCACAGCGTGTGTGCATGTCAAAGGAAGGACACAAGGGGGGGTCAGGGGGGTGGGGGGCGGGTTGTGACAGTGCTGGGCGGCGTGCGCGCAGTGCGCATGCGTGGCTGGTCATGGCTCAGCAACTTCAACTTCAAACACCAACTTCAACTTGGAGTTGACATTTTCTTAGCATGCCGTCCTGTCGTCAGCCGATGGGGGGCGGGTCCAGAGGCAGCAGCGCGCGCGTGCATGTCGAGGGAAGGGCGGCAGAGGGGTCAGCGGCTGCAACGGTGGGCGCGGATGCGATGCGCATGCATGGGTGGTTGCGGGTGCTCAGCAGCTTCAACTTGGAGTTGAAGTTCAGGCAGCGCTGCGATTTCACATGAGCAGAGCCAGCCACCGTGAGGCTCCCCCCCAAGACACCATCACATGAGCCTGTTTTCCTGTGGCCGTCAAGTCTTCCTGTCACTGCCTGTCACATCGCTCACAGTAACGTATAATCGCGCAAGTGTTTCACCCATGTGCAACATTAGTTTTGTTACGGCAGCTTCTAGCACGCAACGACCATGTCTTTCGATAGCATGAGAGCATGTACGCACCACAGTCAATGAGGCGAGCTGCTTACCTACCCCTGAACAAGCCCATTGCGGTGCAATTACACCGACCTCAATTATCACCGAGTGTACCAAGAAAGGGAGGCCCTGCACAGCAAACCGGCACTCACCTCCTCCCACTCGAAGTCTAAATCCGCAAGCGCGCTGGTCACAGTGCCATCTGTGCAGCTCATGCTGAAGACGCCAGTCGCGGCATCATAGCCACGGAGCACCGCCTGTGTGCACCAAAAAGCGTAAAAGGGCGGGGGGGGGGGACACATGCCACAATGAGTCACACACAGCGGCGGCACCAGAGGTGGGAGTCAGCATTGCAGCAGGTACCACAGCAGTCCTAGCAACAACCCGATAAAATGTCTTTTGAGAACGGTATGTTCAGAGTTCACCCGGTGTGTGGACTTTATGCTTTTTCTCTGTTTTTGTTCCGACATGCATGTCGGATCGACCCGAAATTCGGAGCCCTGCGCGCGCACTCCCATGCCGAGCTCACAAACACATGCCATGGTACACACATAAAACTCTGGACACCGGGGTGCCACCACCAGCGCGCTCCCTACCTGTGAGCCGTCGCGCAGGCGTATTCTGCGGCCGAGGCAGTCGAGACGGCAGCGGCAGCGGCGCTGCGGGCAGTCGCCTTGCTCGTGGTGCACGTGCGCGCGCATGTGGGCGTGGGGGATGTGCAGCCCGCACCCCTCCTCGCACTCCACCGGCCTGCGTCGCATGCACACGCACACGCACACGTACGCGGTCACGCCATGAATTGCGGGCGAGGGAAGGACGCTCAGCACCCGCTCAGGGGTCTCTGTGTCATGCGGTTTTGATAAGGGTTGGCCACGCCTGCCGCGGGCGCCCACAGAGTGCGAGCAACAGCCCTCTCACATTCCGTTTCGGCATGTGTAACCTGTATCCTTGGTTCAGGCTCCAATGGCAGGGCACGCAGCGCCGTAGGGTTGCTCAGAAAAGGGGTACATGGCGTGTTTATCTCGTCAAAAACCGTGCAGTAACTTACTGTGCTGGGCAAGCCGCCATGCAAGAGCACCACACATTGCCCACACACGCCCGCGCCAAGCTGTTACTATCACTAGAAAAAAAATCAGTCACATACTGAAGTACGTCGTAGTACGCTCCGTACACAGCGTTTATGGCTTGCTCATACACGTTTTTTCGCACAACCCTACAAAGCGGCCACTATATCAAGAATGTGCCCAATTAACAGGTGCTCAGCAGGTGAGGGAAGGCGGTATTAACCACCACACCCGCACAACCCACAAACACACTGTACCTGTGACTGCACTGGTGCGCCATGTGCTCAACCATGTCCTTCGCCGGCACGCCCACCGCCGCCTCCCCCCCCCCCTTGCCCCCCCCCGCCCCCCCCTCCGCCTCTGCCCCTCCCTCCGGCAGTGGGGGTGGCGGCGGCGGTGCCATGGCGGTGCAGCCAGCGTGCGGGCAGGCGAGCAGGCGGTGAGGGCACAGATGTGCCTCGTGCGCGGAGAGGCGGACGGGGGGGCCAATGACCTCCCCGCAGCCGCGCCACTTGCAGGGCTTGAGGCAGGTGGCGGCGCGGTGGGCGGGAAGGTCGGCCGCGGGGAAGCGCTGCCCGCAGCCCACGTCGCACAGGACCAAGCGCCTGCGGGCACGGGTGGCGGCGGCGGCGGCAGCAGGCATGGGTGGGGAGGTGTCAGAGGAGGCAATGATGAGAACGTGAGCGGCGGCGCGGCAGGCGCGTGCGTGAGGCATGCGAGAGGAGGCGGCAGCGAGGGCGTGGGTTGAGGGGGCGGTGGCGCGCAATGTCGTTTTATGCGGTGGCTTGGCGCAGGTGGCGGCAACGGCAGCAGGCGTACAGCGTAGGGAGTGTGAGAGGCGGCGGCAGCAGGGACGTGAGGCAGCAGCAGGGACGTGAGTGCTTGGTGAAGGATGGTTGCTTGCGGGGGGGCGGCACAGCGGCACGTGCGGCGACGCAGTACCACCTGTTGCTGCATGTGGCACGTGAAGAGGCGGGTCAGCTGTGCGGCGGCAGTGGTTCTGCTGCATACGGACGCAGGCTGCGGCCGCAGGCGGAGGCAGGCGCACACAAACATCCATCCTAGCGGCATGTCACTACCATCATGGGCATTGCGGGCCTGCATGGTTGTGTAACGCACTTCATGTACGTCTTTGTATGTGTGTTCGATGCGGACAGCATCCTCAGCCCTCATGGGTACTTACAGGCGCGTGTGGGGTGCCCAGGGGGCACTTGGTGTGGACAACCTGCCCCACGGGCTTGGGCATGGCATTTTTCCCAGCCACGGCGGCATGTGCAGGTGCTCTTTCACAGCACTAGCATGCCAAAGTGCCCTGAAGTGAAGTGGGATGCCTGGCATTTGGCATGGGTGTGTTACAAAATAACTCACCTAGGGCATTCTTTGCGCGTGTGGTCGCCGATGCAGCCCTTGAGCAGGGTCTGCCCGCAGCTGAGGGGGCACGGGTGCGGACTGTAGCGGCAGCCATGGGTTTCGTGGGCCTCCCTGCACACGCAGATGCAGGTGGTGCATAGTCAAAAGGTGAGGATAACAGAAAAACTTATGCCAAATAGTATGCAATTCCGTGTTTGTGCTGTTTTATACCTACAATACTAACTACTTCTAGTAGCATGAACCATCGATATCTGTTCGTGCAGGGCTGATGAAGTCACTTGGCCTTGTCATAACCCTGTTCAAGCTGTTCATGATCCATAGCACACGTCCTGCAGTTCCCTGAAAACATGCCCCCCCTTAAATTCATTCGCTGCACGTCAAAAAGGTAGCATTGGGGACACAGATGCAATCTACTATCTGGCCATGGACTGGGGACAGTAACAACCGCACATGCATGCCCAGGGTCGACAGTGCACTGCACCGCAGGGGTGGCACATTGGTGCCCACCCTGCGCTCCCCGGCCGCACCAGGCTGCCGGCAGCAGGTCCGGCAGCGAATCTGCGGCAGCCTACAGGCGCGCACAGCCGCAAGCGTGGCAGCGGCGTACGCCAAAGTGTTCGTGGAGAACAGCACATTGCCGGCGCCGCGCATCGGCTGCTGTCGGATCGAGGGCGGGAACGCGTGCAGCGCGGGTTCCATGCAGTCCACCGTGCGGCCCAAGTACGCTGTGTGCGTGCGGCTCGCGACAGTGGCGACACCCAGGCCGCCGTGGCGCTGCCGCAGATGCGCGCGAAGCCGGGAGTCTGGCGCGGTTCGCCGCGCGGACCTCGTCATCATCGGGGGGGTTACTTGACACCTGAAGCTTGCACACCGAGCACACAGGTCTGGACTTACTACTCTTCTACAGTAGTTTTATTTATTTGCACTTGTGGGCATGCAAGAGCCCATGGATGTCATGTATGCCAGCACGGCCACTAGGTGCCAAGGCAAATGCATGGCATAGAATGTGTACGAACAGAGAAGGGCTAGCGGGTGCCAGCCGGCTACCTAGGGCTCGACCTGCCAGGGCAGGTCACCCGCCAGGGTGCCATGCAGGGTCGTGAGCCCCCCCACGCCCACACCAGCACCTGCCCCGCACACCCCTGGCGAAGTCATGTATACAAGCACGCGCTGAGACAGCGCTATATGAAGTGCTGCAGACAGAGACGCGCGAATGCGCGAGAGGGCAATGCACTTGGGGCCAGAAGGGGAAGGCCCCGTCTGACTCGCGTGCCTGCCAGCCCACTCCTCCGCGACCGCACCCAGCACACGCTCACTCTGGTCCCCCAGGCACCCATAGGTCCCCAACTGCCATATGTGGCAAGGTCAGAGTGACATGTTGAAGTTGCGTCCCGTTGGTTCCGGGTGACCAGTGGTGAGGTTGTGTGTGTTTTTTTGATCAAGCTTGATCAAAAGAAAGAGGTGCGGGAGGTGTGGGAGCGTGAGGTGCTGGCTGGTTGTTAGCAGCGATGGCGGAGGAAGCATCTAAGTGCATGAGGACCGCAGGCACGCTAGAGCACACTGGCGCGTCCCGGCTGCGGAGCGTCATCACCGTCGCAGCGCACCACCGCCTGCTTCCCAAGGAGGGATGGAGCCTCAGTAGGGAGCTGCGGTCAGTGAGGCCTCCTCTGGAGGTGAAGCTGTTGGGCGACAAGATGCCTCACACCCTGGCCTCCTGATCCTTGCGTTCCCCACCGTGGAGAGCCTGGAGCTGACGGGCACTTTCGCATGGGCCACCACCACCACTCGCCTGCAACTGCCTACGGGGCTGTGGTGCCTGCAGCTGGACTGCTTTCAAGGGCAGCTGGGCCCAGTGCCCGCAGGGTTGCAACGGCTGCTTGTGCGGCGAGACAGTTCATCATCGGGCATGCAGCTTATCGGCTGCCCATGCGCCCTGCCGCCTCGCCTGCAGGAGCTGCAGCTGGAGCGAGTGCAGCTGGCGCCCCAGGTGCTGCTGCCGGAAAGTCTTCAGCATCTAGAGCTGTCCTCCTGTGCCATCGCAGGTGGTGGGGCTGCAGTTCGGCTGCCACCAAGACTACGCTCACTCAGCATGGAAGACGCCCTCTCCAACGCCACCAAAGTGGTGAACCTTGGGATGCTGCCACCCGGCCTGCTGAAGCTCCGTCTCATGGACTGTCTGGCGCCTGTTGGGAGTCTGCCAGCTACGCTACTGGAGCTGAAGCTGGAGGGCGCCTGGCCCAAGATTGGCCCAGTGCTGCCGCCGGGGCTGCAGAAGCTCACGCCTGCAGCCCGGATGGGGCCACCGCAGCAGCTGCCACTGCTCGTGCTGCCGGCGTCTCTACAACACTTGCAGCTGTCCAACCGCTACATCGCAGCTGCTGGGTTGGCGCTCCAGCTGCCACCAGGGCTGCGCTCGCTCAGTGTGGACAGCGGGCCCGAAATTGGGATGCTGCCACCCGGCCTGCTCAAGCTGAGTCTCACCAACCACATCAATCACGTGCCCTTTGGGCCACTGCCAGCCTCGCTGCAGGAGCTGGAGCTGGTGGGGGCCGTGGACGAGTTTAGCCCGCCGCCGCCGGGGCTGCAGAAGCTGTCACTCGCGGGCTATCAGCGCGCGCTGCACCAGCTACCACCACAACTGCTGGAGCTGCAACTGACGTACCAGAAGCGCCACCACCCGCCCCTGCCGCCCCTGCCGCCATGCCTGCGTCACCTGAGCATGAAGAGGTGCGAAACGCCTCCGCCGCCCCTGCCTAAAGGCCTGCTGGTGCTGCAACTGCAACGGTTATGGTTGCCGGTGCCGCCGCTGCCGCGCTCTCTGCGCCGGCTGTGGCTGGATGGCTGTGGCTTTGGCAGCGACATGCTACTGCCAGATGGGCTGGAGGTGCTGCACCTGACAAGGCCTCCGCATCTGGCGGCGGACTGCCGCATGCCTGCCCTGCCTGACAGCCTTCTGGAGCCTACCTGCTGGACACCTGTGAACCCCGCTCTCACGTCTGTGCCAGAACTCGGCCCAGGCGCACTGCCGCCACGCCTGCAGGTGCTGAGGCTGGACGGCTTGCGCGTGCGCGACGGATGCGCTGTGCCCAACAGTGTGCACACCCTGGTTACGGGGTGCCAGCTACAGGTTGATGGCAGCCTCACGTTTGAGAGAGAACCGCCGCCCGTGTGCTGTGAGAGCGAGGTGCCTAGCCCTGTTGACATGGGCACGTGGTGTGCGTTGCTGCCGGAGTGGACACTGTGAATGGGGGAAATGTAGTGGTGCGGCGCGCTTGTGCATTGCTTTTTGCTGATTGGGCTGTAAGTCGGGGTATGAGTCGGACATGCGCTTGTTCTCGTGTGCACACAGGGCGCATGTGCGCATGCAGCAGCCATGTACATGACTGCTTCGTTGGGGGGCAGGAGGTCACAGGGAATGGTTCCTCGCACATCCATGTGCTCGCCTTGGTGCTGCCATCTTTGTTGTGTGCCATGTCATGTGGCTGCTGGGCGCACACCAGCACGCCACTTGCGCATTAGGCACATGGTGATTGCACAGCGTGGCAGTGAGTGCGCCCTGCGGCGCAGTGCTGCCTTGCTAGCTTTTGTACGCGGCATGTGTTGCCAAAATTGACATGGGGCATGGCAAGTGCCGTTGCCCATGCACGTGTACAGTTCCTGCGCTCTGGGCCAAGTCTAGAGCCAAGCGCTTGCGCTGCGCACCTTTGACTGTCACTGAAGTTGCCAGCACTGTGTGTCAGAGTCGAGACTTGCAGACTTGCGGTGTGCACCAGCACACACACTCCAAGCAGTGCCGACGCGACACAACAACCTCCAAAGATGCATAATTGCCCGGCGTCGCTAATGTGCTCAGCAGAAGGCAGCATGCGCCTCGCACCGCGCTTGAGCGCGCATTTTTAGACTCCAATCATGCGTATGGTTCGCTACAAGGCACCTAAATGCTTGCACCTGTCCCTGCGCAAGCTCCCGGGTGCCAGTCGTTCGACCTTCAGCAACCAGTGCACTAGCATGGCCACATGAGTTACTCGAAGTGTGTGCTGGCTAGTGTGTTGTACCATGGCACCACCTAAAGTGCCCTCCTTGGCAGCATCTGCATTGCCGTCTGGCAGTTGCCCATGCGGCCGTCACCAGGCTTGTGTGCCATAACTGTTAGCAGGCACTGTTGAAACGTGGAGTTGCAAGGTTGCTTCTACTACGTAGTACTATGTAGTACCTCCGAGGCGATGGAGAACATTTACTACGTGGACAGGCGAATGCGCACCTTGCGTACTTGTTGCAGTAGCAGGTACTGGTACACATGGTAAACGTGGCATTATACTGAGACAGCGACATGCAAGGATATCACTGCTTGAGTGGGGCTATTACGTACTTTAGATGCGCGCGCAGCTTCATGTCGCAGCCCCGCCGGCACTCCACGAGTAAGTGCTTTGTCTCGATGATGTGAAAGAATGCTACCACCTTGCTTGGACAGGGGAAGCATGCGCACCTTCCACTGCGCACGCAGCTCCACGTCGCAGCCCCACCAGCACTCAACGGAGGATTACTTCGTATTCAGAAGTGCTTCGACGTAGTAAGTAAATGTCAAAATACTTCTAGAACAATTTATGTATGGTGAGAGGTAAACGAGAAACCATGTTAAGAAAAGCGCACGGAAAAGACGACCCTTTGGGCAGGGAAAACACGCGCACCTTTCGTGCGCGCGCAGCTCCGCGTCGCAGCCCCGCCGGCACTCCACGACGCGCCGCGAGCACTCGTGCTCAAGGTGGTACCCCAGGCTCTGCATACACGCGTGGACGCAGCAGCAGCGGCCGGCAGCGACAACAAGCAAGCAAATCGGCGGCCATGTCCGCATGCGGCGGCGCGCGCAGCAAGATCTAGTGCCGCAGGGCGTGGTGACACGCGCAGGTTTTCGTCACGCGCTTGGGCCCGGTGCTCTGCACTGCCGCGTGCTGGCTGTGAGGCGCAGCGTGTCGGCGCGCAAGGGGGGGAGCCCACGCAACGCCGCACGGACATCGCCTGCCCCGCCAGTCGTGTTGGGCGCACGGATGGCAGGGGCACGCTTAGCGCACAACCAACTGGCAAAAATGGCTGTATGCACACGGCAATAATGCTATGATTGCGGCGTGCACGCGCCGCGACGAGCGCCACGCGTGTACACACACAGACACCCCTTCCAAGCACACGTCACGTCACCTCCTCGATTTCGTGTGCACGC
>JAULBY010063298.1:0-10213 GCA_032358315.1 Ophiocytium majus | reverse complement strand
CCCCACTCCAGCATCGCTCCACGGACGTAACTCCAAAAGGGTTGTATAGCAATCAAGGGCACCGGAAGGCCCCAAGAGAGCGTCCTTGAGTGGGTCGAAGTAGAAGAGAAGCTCGTGCGATCAAGGTTGCCGCCGAGGACGAAACAGGTCCGGTCTGCAGCTGACGAAGATGCAGCCGCCAGCGCCACCACCGCACGCCCTCGCCACCTGCCCACGGCTCCCCACGGACTAAGCTCCAAAGGAGTTGATGTAGCAATCAAGGGCGCGGCCCTAAGGCAGCCCTAAGATAGTGTCCATTTGTAGGTATGTACACGTGTAGGCGTCACTCCCCTACTTTTAAACCTCTGGTAAAGGCGGGTTTGGCGGCATCAAATCAGGGAGGCCATGGTCTATTAATGGCGCCATGACACTTTTCTTAGAAGGCATTGGGCGGTGCCAACCAACCACAGCACAACGTAAGGTAGGGACTCCAGGTGTGCGCCATTGCAGGTGCTGTGTGTGTGTGCGCACTCTCTGCCAGAGGGGCAGCAGCAAGTGGCATGCCTTACACAGCGACTCAGTGGTGCCGCTGGCGCGCTGATGAAGGCACTGACACCCTACAGGTGGCGAACGGGAGAGGTCGCCATTGCAAGCAGCAAGAGCACAGCGACAGGCAAGCCGCCCAAAAGGTGCTGGCAAGTCACCATGCACGCTGGCAGCAGCAGCAAAACCCACCAGCCGCCGCAGCCGCCACACCCCCAGGCGCCAGGCTCACGCGCACAGAAACTCCTCAAGGCGCGACACAACCACATGTATTCCCCCATTTCTACCTCCGCGCCCCACGCATCGACTCAACGGCCTATGCATCGCCAACAAACAGTTCGCAACCTCGCCGCCTGTGCTCACTCCCGCCCTCCCTCGCGGCTCACAGCTTGGTGCGCTCCCCGCGGCCACCCACGCACCCGCCTGCCGCAGCACCCACAAGTGCGCAGTCACAGCATGACCCGGTGGGTGGGGGGCAGAGCTGCCTTGGCACGGCGCCCGTGCGCGTACGCAGCGCCGGCGGCCGTGTTGCGCAGTGCTCAGCGCGCGGGGGGCAGGCCAGCGGCGCAGCGCGCATACCCCACAGTATACTACAAAAGGGAGCGCATGCGGCAGCGCCTGCGGCGGCGGCGCGCGCCGGCGCGTCAGCCAAAGGCGCCGCAGCAGGTGCAGACGTATTCTAGCTGCTCCATGAATGACGCGGGCACGAGCGCCTCCTCGGCCGTGTCGCGCGACGTCCGCTGCACGGTGAACTTGACCTCCTCCTTCAGCTGCGCACACGCACGCGGGCGGCGGCGGCAGCAGGGCATGAACCGAGCGGTCACGTCACATGGCTGTGTGCCAGCAGGCGCCATGGGGGCGGGAGCGGCGAGGAGACCATGGGCTGCTGGTCAAAACTGTGGCAGGTGCCCCAGCCGTGACTCGCCGTTGGACACATGTGAAAAAAAAATTAAGATTGCTAAGCCCAGATACTGCCGTTGCTGGGGCAAAAATGCCAGGCCAAAGCCTGTGGGGCGTTGGCCACCATGTGTGTGACTTCAAGGGGCCAGTTTGATAGGGCGTGCCTGCACTCGCGCCGGACGCGGGCCGCGCGTATTCATTGCCAACGGCAGCGTCCACAACTCACAGTTGCAGGTGAGCGGTGTCACCCTCCAGTATGGTGCACCGCACCAAAAACAGGCACGGACCATATCCTGTCTGTGTTCTATGCAGGGTGCTGACGATCTTCCTTCCGCTGCCGGCTACATCAACTTACAGGTTCAGGTGGGCAATGCCATACATTACCATGGTGCACCGGCATGCAGCTGCGCACCGTCTTATGACTGAGAGGCTTTTTCAAAGATGCTGCCACTGTCGTGTGCGGGACCGGATCCCGCCTCGCGTGCACCCACCTTTTTTCCGTTCTTTTTTAGCCGCCTCCAGCAGTCGTCCCGCCTAAACACCCTGTATTTCCTCTGCTGCAGCCGCAGAGTGCCAATCTCCTCCCTGCGCAGGCAAGCGCGGGCAGCATTCACCCCCACACACCACCATTGGCATCATGATGTTTGTGAACTTGCACAGAGGCCAACAGCGCCACTGCGGAAGCACGCCTGAGCATCAGTGCCATCCTGTCTCCAAGTAGTTACTCGAGTGGAGTACTTTGGTACATGGGTTTGGCGGCCGCAATACTCAGGTACCCCTCACACTGGTTTGAATTGCCAGCTGCAGTAAACGCGAGAGCAACGTCACTTTGTGGTTCTTTCGTTGGTTCCTCAAGTAACCTACCCCCCCCGTTGTTGGCGTACTGTGCACTTCTATCTTGAAGTAATTGAAGTCACAAACCCGGGCAAAACATATGGTCAAGATGGTAGCGAGGTGGCATTGTATGTGAGCAGTGGTGGTGGCGAGACGGCGGCAGACCGCGGCCAAAGCCACCACTGCCAATGCTGGCGTCGCAGGCCGGTGACAGGGAGGTGCAGCCGGCGCAGCTGCACACCAACATGTTAGCACTGGCGCACAGGCCTAGCCAGGCGAGCGCGGCCAGGCAGGTGCGAACCTGTCCGCGCCAGGGGGGTGCTTCCACACGATGATGTCGATGCCCCCGTCCTTTTCATCCGTGTCGCCTATGGACTTGGTGTAGCTCCACAGCGGCTTTCCCGAGCTGTCCTCCGTCGGCACCCCCTTGTCGTCGACTGTCGCGCCCGCGGCCTTGACGGTCACGGACGTGATGTGGTCGGTGAATTGCCTGCCCTGCGAGACTGTGACGTTGAAGCTAAAGTGTGCCCCGGTGTCAGAGCCCGGGGATCCGGGGGACAGCGGGTTCTGTGTGGCGGAGGCAGGCCACAGCAGCAGCAACACAAGCGTGAGTCATATAGGGCGACATCAAAACATCAGTCGTTGGTACAGTTGTTGCCGACTTGACCTGGGCCCCCACCATTCGTGGGCACACGAAAGCTTTGGTGCGAGGGGGACTAGGTGGCGGAAATTGGTGGGAGCTAGGTGTGGACAACAGGCACCAGCAAGACAGCAGCTGCAGTTGACTGGGAAGATCACAAAGTGTCGGCCAGGCGCGCAGGCGTCCTCACCGGGCTTGGGCTGGGCTTTGGAGGCGTCCTAGGAGGCGTGGGCGTCTTAGCCGGCGGCGACCTGCTGCGTGCCCGCCTGCCGTTCGTTGCCATAGCTTCCGTCAGCCCCCCCCTCCCCTCCGGATCATGGTCTTTGCAAGCCCCCTTCACTTGCAGGTTGGCAGTTGTGCTGATGACCCCCCCTCTCCCCCCCCCCCGCCCGGGGGCCCCCTCCCATCCCCCCCCCAATTTGCGTTAACAGAGGTTTCTTCTTCAGCTCGTCGCGCAGGACAACACACCTGAGCTCTGACCGCGCGGCAGGCAAGGCAGCGGGAGGAGCCTGGACGCCGTCGGATCACAGGCGTCTTTTGCGCTGACAGTTGCGGCAAAGTCTGTCTGACACTTTGAGCGTGGGTTGAGGAGCAGGGAGGCGCCCTTCTTCCCTCACTGCAGAACGGCAATTCGGAACTGGCAGCACTAGCGCAGGCCACCATACTGGCTGAACAGGTGAGAGACAGCAGGAGCTGCGCTACCCCTAGAGACAGCTGCAGCACCACACAGTACCATCTGGTCCCTGTGTTCGACGTCCTGCTAAGCCCAATGTTACCGCTATTCAAGCTGTCAGCTGTTTCGCAACTCGCAGCATGCTGCTGGTGCTGGTCTGTGGCGACTGCTGCCCCGGTTCCCATAAGCGCTCGAAATATGGATGGTGCAATGCAGTTGCACGTATCTGTGGCGTGTTGGACACGCTTGGCAGGTACCAGGCACGGTGTCGGCCTCAGTTGCTAGCCTACGCCCAGCTGCCATCAGCACCCGCAGCCAACGCAGCCAACCCAGCCAACCAGGCGAAAGCAATGAACTGCAGATGCAACTGGTATGAGTGGAATACCTTGACTGGACTCTACAGCTGACCCCATGAAGGGGAAATCGTCAGACGCAGAGCCACAAGGAGGGTTAGGCGGCGCCACTTCGCACAGCACCCAGGAGGGGTAGCACGGGTGGTGACAGCGGTTGCTTGCTCAAGCTTGCCGCCTGTAGCTCTGTCAGTGGCAGCTGCCACATTGCCAGTTCACAAACGTGCCACTTTATCTCCCCAACCCCAACGCCGCGGAAAATAACTGCTGTCACGCCCTACATATTGTTCACCCAAAGCTGCCTGGGAATCGGGAGCGCGGGAGGTTGTGCCCATCAACACAAAGCAGTAGTTGTCAAACCCTTCACATGCGGCCACCGACGGCTTAACACAAGGGCAGCGCGTTGCTGCCCGGCTGGAAAACATCAATTACAGTGCCTGACTTCCGCGCCAGGCCCCTTTGTCAAGTCCCGGGTCTGCCCGCCCTAGCACAAAGAAAGCGGCCGTTACGGGGTCACCCAGCTGTCGCGTCACAGATTGCTTTAGCTCTGCAGACTTCTTGGCTCCTGACATACCGCAGTCTATCACTTGGCTCAGTGAGTGTTACCTCATACGTTACACTCGAAAACGCACCTTGCCATACCTGTGCCGACATGCACAGCAGTACCGACTGGCTTATCGTCGTATGGCCGCCACCAACCTATGTGCTGACCGGTTTGCGCCTGTCTCCCCCGCCTATGCACTTACCAACGTGTCCAGGGCGCCGGAGCTGGTTTCGCGGCAGCACCGCCTGCCGAACCTTGTCCAGACAGTCCCTGCTGAGCATCAGTAGCAGGTGCAGCCCCGTGCTCAGCAGCAGCAGCGAGTACTGCGGCGGGCGCCATGGAGGACGACTCGCCCGCGCAGCAGCAGTTTGTCAAGCTCGTGAGCGCGGAGGGCGCCGAGTTCTGGGTGGACCGGAAGTGCGCCATGGTCTCGGGAACCATCAAGGCCATGCTCAGCGGCAACTTTGCGGAGAGCCGCGGCGAGATCACGTTCGTGGAGATCCGCACGCCCGTCCTCGAGAAGGTCATACAGTACATGTACTACAAGGTGCGCTACACAAACAGCAAGACCAAGGTACCCGAGATGCCCATCGCGCCCGAGATGGCGCTGGAGCTGCTCATGGCCGCAAACTTCCTGGACTGCTGAGCACAGCGCGGCAGCAGCGCGTGCTCAGCAGCCGTCGGGGAGTTGCTGGTGCGGCGCGCTCAGCAGCGGCACTTGCTGCTGCTGAGCTGAGCACGTGGGTGGCCGTATGCGTTGCGCGCGCGCGGCGCGCTGACAGGGGAGTTGCTCCTTGCAGCATGTGCCTCAGCCCAGCGCACTAGTGTAAATACACGGCTTTCATTTGTCCGTCACTTGCGCTGTATGCCTGCTGCACATCCTGGTGTGGCAGTGCGAGTGACAGCTGGTATACCCGGCTACGGAGTCTACACACATACACGCTTTTGGTGTTGCTGGTAGGCACCAGTGCTGTGCTTGGCTGCACCACCGCCCTGCGCGCGATGCACGCCAACGGCGCGGCGCCATCTGCTTGTAACCTGCATGCTGGCGTTGCGGGGAATGTGACACATGTCACATGTGCTGCCCAAAGGTATTTGGTGGCGCTGTGATGCTATGCTGCAGAAGTGCGTGCCTGCTGCAAAACCACGTGTTGGCTGAGCACCCGCTGAAGGGGTTTACGACACCACGCACACAAGTCAGTCTTGCGAAGGTTTTTGGTAAGTGCGTTGGACGTGCACATGGGCTGCAAGCTCCATTGCACCGTAATGCATTTCATATGAAAACTCAATTCGACTCTCTCTCTGCAATGGAAGCGTTGGAGGCGTTGGCACGGTAGTTCTGAACCGTGACCCGTCTGATTTGGTAGTTCTGAACCGTGACCCGTCTGATTTCCTGAATTCACTTTCGGCGGGAAAAATTGCTCGAGTGCTAGGCCTATAGGGTGCTGCATGAGCATGAGGTACACAACACAACAACACACGAGACGAAGACAAGAGCAGCAGCTCGCCATGCCCCGCAAGGCCATGCCCACCAAGGCGCGCCGCCCCCGCGTGCAGCGCCAGCGCACCACACCACCCACCAACGGAGGCCGGCTCGCCGTGCAGGCTCTGGCGGTGCTGGCTCGCCACGACGACCTGTTGCTGCAGACCCACAACGCGACGCTGACCTCCCTGCCTGACGCCACCCACGTCGGCACCGTCATGGAGGAAGGCGCCGTGACCGAGGTGCTGTTTCCGTGCAGCAAGCGGCAGGCGGAGCAGGCAGCGGAGCAAGCGCTGTCCGAGGAAATCTTTTCTTGGGGGCTTGACGAAGATGAGGCACTCGGGCTCATGGTACACACATCAGATGGCGGCGTGTACGCCGACATCGAAGGGGAAGGGCCGTGGGACCCGCCTTCCGCGCTGGGAGACTGGGTCCCTCTCCAGGGCTCAATTCCCTGGGGCACACTCCTCTTCCCCCGCGACCGCACCTCTCTGGCGGTGGCAGTCCGCTCCTGCCCCGCCCCCACCCAAGACCTGAAGCAGAGCGCCCGCCTGCGCTCCACCAAGCTGCCCAGCAGCTCCAAGGTGTTCGTCACTGTGCTGGATTGCGAGGGCTGCTGCGACAGCTTCAGGAAGGTGTCCATAGTGCACAGGACCCTGCTGGGCACGGTCGAACGCCTGGCGGACGTGATGGAGGAAGAAAATGGGACTCGCCGGGAGGTGCACGGGCTGATGGGCGCTAATGGGGACACAGCCCACGCGCGGTACGAAATCGACGTGGGCGGGTGTGGCTCTGGCACATGGGATTATAGGGTTCCCGGCCACTGTGTGCAGAGGCCATAGGCGGTGAGGACGGGCATGACTCGTTGTGCTGCGCACGCTTAGCAGAAGCGGTTGTGGGGATGGCGTGCGCACGCTGTGCCACGCGCTTAGCACGAGCAGCTGGAGGTGCGCAATGACCCCCTGCTGCACGCCTCAGTGCACGCGCTTGCAGCTGCGCTGGTGCATTGGGCATAGAGGCATCTGATGTGCGCACGTGCGGCCCATACACTGGAGCGCCGCGCGCCGCCGTGCGCACGACATCGCAGCCGCGCCGCTGACAACCCCAGCCACTGTGCCGCAGCGCACTGCCGCGCGCCTGGTGCTAGGCGGACCGGTCACTACTTGCGCATGCGGTCGACGGTAGCGATACAGCATGGTTCCGCACCAGCATCACGAGAGAGCACGTGCGCTACCTGTACAGACGTGTTTGGTTTTGTGAGAGAAGTGTGGGCGGGAGGGACGGCTCTGCGTGCAACCACCCTGTTTTGCGGGCGTCTTGACAGCGCAGTCTGGGTCTTTGTTTTCTTCCTTTACAGCAAGTGCAAGATGAGGTTTGAGGGTGAGGTGTTGCATGCAGTAGCCGGGCACTTGAGGTTTTGCGGTAGGGTTTTGCATGCAGTAGCAGGTTACTTGGTGCTTCCAGCGTGCGGGGGGGGCATGCCGATACAAGGTTTGTGTTTTCTCTTGGTGCTTTGCAGCGAGTGCCAGACGAGATTCCAGGCGGTGCCGTGGCACTGGCAGGCTGCGTGGGTTTCCATGCTCGTGTGCTTGCTGCTGCCCTCCGCCGCAGTCACACTTGGTGCCCCCTGCGGAGCACTACACATCAGCCTTGGAGCGTTCTGCTTCAAACACTGTGCACACCAAACAAGGCGAGGCACGCCGCTGTCCACATGAGGTAGGGACTCCAGACGGCGGTATGTCCTATGGCGGGCCGGCTTGCCCATTCAAACATGAGCCTGGATGTGCTGCTGGCACAGCCAGGTCCCCTCCCTGCGCAGCTGCATGGCTGCGGCACTGTGAACGCCTAAAGTTGTGGCACTGCGGGCATGCGCATCCCAGGCCACACACTGCTGTTGGCATGCCAGTGCTGGCACAGACACAGACGGGTGTGTCAGAGGGGCGCGCTCACACGCACTGGGCCGTGAATGCAATGCAGTCGTGGATGCATGCGCACTTGGCAGGGGTGCGCACATGCACATTGCATGCCACACTGCACGTGGCTGCGGCAGTGGTAGTGGACGCGAAGTTTGACACTGCCGACGTGCTGCAGGTGGACGTGGCAGCAACGGGTACGACAAGCGCACACACAGCAACGGTAAGGCGCCATAAATGACCACGCGCTGAGAGAGAGAGCCTTTGGTTTTTAACGTAGCTACTGCACCTAAGGACTGGTCAGCCCAGGAGCCACACACCTGTGACCACAAGGCACCGTCATGCCAATACACATGAAAGTAAAGGAAAACATGTACCTAGCCACTGCGGCTGCAACAGCGGCCGCTGCCCGCCTGCGATGAGAGCGCGCGGCAGGACCGGGCTGCTGCCGCCGCTGCCACTGCTGCCCTCGAAGCACAGCTCCCGCAACAAAGCGCAGCAAAAACCAAAAAAAAAACAGACTGCCGCATTCCACAAAAATGGGTAAACACACACACACGCACACACATCGCCAGCCGCAGCACCGCCCCTTCTAGAGCGCGCTGGTCCTTGCGGCTAGCTCCGACGGCGCCGCCGCCAACGCACGGCGGCGCCGTCCTAGCCCTATGGCGGCGCCGGCCAGGCTGACCAGCTCCAACGGCGCCGCTGCCTCGCACGGCGGCGCTGTGCGTGGCGGCGGCGCCGGCCTAGCCCTATGGCGGCGCAAGCCTAGTCCGTTTGGTCCCGCAGGAACTGCAGGAAGCGCGTGGCGTACAGGTTTGGGTCCACGCAGCTGATGTCCGCCTTGTTGTTGCGCACAGACTGAGGCAGGGGGTGGGGAAGGGGCGGAAGGGCAAGGGCACTGTCAGTGCCATGTACTGGTAGCACGAGTGCCAAAGTGACTGACTGGTGCGCCGTGTGGCGGCGTGGCAGGTACAAGTGCAAACGTTGGACTGGCAGTAGACGGGCACGCTGTGTGTGATGCCCTGTTCAGGTGCCAGAGCTAGGCTGGCATGCCGTGTGACGGCGTGGCATGTGCAAGTGCCAGCCTTGAAGTGGCATGCCGTGTGATGGCGTGGCGTGCGCCAGTGCAAGCGTCTGACTGGCATGCCGTGTGCCGGTGTGGCATGTGCAAGTGCCAGCGCTACAGCTGGCATGGCGCGTGGCGGTATGGCAGGCCGTACCAAGCGTGCCAGCTCACCCCACAGCTCACCAAAAGCAAGCAGACCCCAGGCGATTGGCAACAGAGGGGCATGTGCACATGCAGTTTCAAAAGCGGCAGACAAGCCAAAACGACGCGCCAGTGCAAAGCAACATGAGTGGCGCGAGTGGTTCCAAGAGTGGTTTACTTATCTGCACTTGTGGGCGTGCAAGAGCCCGTACTACGCATGCCGGCACGCGCATGGCGATGGCACATGCCCGGCATGCACACCAGCTCACAACTTCGAACTCCAACACACGTCCCAAGGTACCACCGCCAGCCCTGACGGCTCACCTTGACGGCGGTCTCGGCGTGCTTGCGCATGTTGTACTCCTGCAGCACGTCAATGATGCCCATGTAGTAGATCTCGCGGCCGCGCACGCTGCCCGTGGCGCTGCCCTCAGCCCCACTCATCTGCGCGCAGCAGGTGCGGCGGGCGGGAGCGGCGCGGCAGCGGTCAGTGTGCTGCTGTGTTGTGTGTGATGCCATCCATGCCTCGCCACGCGCGCTCGCAGGCGCGGCACACCGGGCGCGCACGCATATCTATATATACACTTCAAAGTACCTCTGTAGTGCAGTACTTAATTACCTTACTGTACTTCAGGCATACTTCATATTGCCGGTATGTGCTTCAGTGTGTATACAAAGTACTTTGAAGTGCAGAGCAGGTGCGCGGGTGCGCACAGCGCACCTGGCCGCAAGTCGGCAGACGCACCAGGACATGCGCGCAGGGGGCGAGACAAGACGGCAAGAGACATCAGTGTCTCGGCCGCACACACACACACAAACGCACACTCACGTCGCTGTAGATGCCCAGGTCGTAGCGCCGCTGCAGCATGGCGCCCTCCTTCTTGGGCGGCCACGCAGGCTGCCGCGCCACGGCGCCGCCCCCCCCCCCCACGCCGCCGCCCGCGGGCTTATCCCCCGCGCCGCGGTACAGCGGCAGCGTGTCCGTGTTCGACACAAACAGCGCCTCCTCCACCTCCGCGGGCGACCGCTCGCGCTCGCGCGCCAGCTCTGGGTCCCACACGACCCGCCGGGTGGCACCGCCGCCACCACCGCCGCCGCCGCCGCTGTGCGCGTTCAGCTCCGCCAACCCCTTGGGCTCCGTCGC
>JAULBY010063287.1:0-10213 GCA_032358315.1 Ophiocytium majus | reverse complement strand
CCTGAGTGGCTGGTACCCCGAACGCTCTGCATCACGCTGCCAGCCTGCAGCAGCCGCTTAGCTGCGACGCAAGCGTTGCAGTGCGATGCTTGCTGCAGCTGGGTACACACCTGATCCTCAGCAGAGACGTCCGGGGATGTGGCGTGGCGCACCAGCTCGCGCGGCCGCACTTCTGCATGTGCAGCAACGCGTGTTGCAGGCGCTGGGATGAATGCGCTAGAGGTTGCACAGGCGCACGCGGAGAAAGCCCCTCCCAAGTGTCTTACACGCATGCTCGCGCTGCTCAAGTCAGGCTCCCGCCTCTCAGGCAGTGTCACCACCGCCTCAGTGTCAGAAAACTACTTCATGAATTCAAGCTTTAAGCCCGGCGAAACAGGTTCATTTTCGCCTGGCTCGCCTTTCGCCTTTCGCCCCGAACCATCGCCATCTGGATGCACGTGTACAGTGCACAGCCAGCAAAGCGCTGCTACACTGTTGCAACCTGGGACAGCCAACAAAAAGGGGAGGCTCAGCGACTGGCCTGCCACCTCAGCGACTGGCTCGCCACACAAAAAAGAAATGTTGAATGAGAGGGCCAGATCTGCAATTGCATGCGCTTGCACAACGCTTTTTATTCAACTCCACTTTAAAAAACTGTGACTCACGGCGGACAGCTATATACCGCGGCCTATATTGACAGGACAAAGCCAATGCACACCTTCAAGTTGCAAGCCATGGCAGGGCCCTTACGCAGAGCTGGGCTCGCTAATGGCAGGCGCACCGATGTCCTCAGCTCGCAGGTGCTGCTCAATCGCGACACGCATGAAATGCGACTGCATGCCGACTGGGGGATAACAAAGATCAATCGCAATGCCTGCCACTTGGCCAGTGCTGCAAAGAACTCATCAGGGCTGCGGAACCCGAATGCATCCATTGCGTCAATGCCGCGCAGGGTGGGAGTGCCGGCCAGCAGGTTTGCAAAAAACGCTCGACCTGCATCTCTGCTGTAGTCCGCATTCTTCTCAGCTATGGCCTTGAAGCCGAGCAGAGTTGCCACCGCCTCCTTGATCCGCGCCGCCCTGTATGCCTCCACCCGCTCCAGGCACTCTTCCTGCGACGATGCGTCACGGCACTCCCTGCACACTTCCACCAAGTCCATGGCACGGGTCCCAACCCGCTCCGTGATGCTGGCGGCGACTCGGATGCCGGGGAACTTCCAAGGATGCGAGCTGGCGTTGGATGTACGCGTGCGCTTCTGTGGTGTTGAAGTCGGGCGCTCGGTATCCCCTCGCACGCAGTTCCCGGAGGCTGATCGGCACGCCCAGGGCGCTCCTGACAGCTGACACGACAACGACGAAGGTCACCGTGGCCATCGTCTCCTCGAACCCCAGCTGTTTCGTCCAAAGCAGCAGCTTGCTCAGCGGCTCTGGCTGCATGTCGGAGCTGATGTGGACGACGAAGATGGGTCGGCAGTTGTGCTTGTGCTTGCAGAAGGCCAGGATGGCTCGCAGGCGGCCACCGGGGTACCATGATTCATCCTCTCGGAGGCCGCCCACGCGCTTTAGCACCAGCTGTTCCAGCCGCTGCTCAAAGTCCGAGCCAGGGCCTTGGTATGACATGCTCAGCACAGCAGGCGCGCCCTGTGCGAGCGACCACAGACGAGTTTGCGGCAGCAGGATGCACAGTAGCCTGTCTTCTGTGAGGCCCACACTTAGAGAAAGACACCGCAGCGGCTGTGCGCATGCCAATCCATGTGCACAATTCACATCACACTGTAGCTGATACATGATGGCCGGTTTACTGCTGCACATGTATGCCATCAACAGCCATGGGTACGCATCTCATTCGTGCATGATTGAACATCACTAAGTGCAGCACAGCTGGTTTGTTTGCCATACTGTAGCGGCGCGCATCCAGTAACAAATGTGTTGCAACAGCACGCGGCGTAGCAGGCATGCGCGCCATGCATACCTGCAGGGCTGCCTCAACCATGCTTTTCTTGCCGCCGCCCCGAGGGCCATACGCCATCAGCGAATGATTCTGGCCACCCGTCCTCGCCCGGTTCACGGTAGCATTGAAATCTGCAAAGCAGTCGCGCTTCAGCAGCCGCTCGCCCTCCAGCGCCTGGTTCAGCGGAAGTGAGCTGCTATGGATGATGCTGGCGGCGGCCGCGGTGATGCTGGGCCCCAGGCGGTTCAGAGCTGAACGCACTAGTGGATACCTCGTGACCGAAGCTGCCCATGATTCGATGGCGACATCAGCGTCACGGTCCTGAGGTCAGGCAGCGGAGCAAGACGGGAAAAAAGAGGGGCCATCGCCGTGAGTTGTTTGAGGGGAGAGGGACCTCAGCCCTACTGTCACAGCAGACAACAGGCAGAAGCCGTGTCGTAATAGCCTGGCATAGCTTCTCTGATCGTTAGGCCTCCAACCACGAACCCACAGACAGCCCTAGAGTTGAAGTTAATAGTAGACTTCAAGTTGGCACATGACTGTTTGGACAGCTGGTACCTCATGTTGCCGCAGCAGTGCAGCAGAATGCACCATGCTTCAGGCAGTGGCTGCTGTTCGAAGCATCATGGATGCACCAGCATCAGTGATAGCCTAGCTCACCTTTTTCCAAGGTACAGTACAAAGTGGAGGCACACGCGGGACCTGCGCTGTTTCAAATTGGTGTGACGCCCAGCCCGGGCAAAACAACCACTGGCCCCCACCAAAGCTGCAGGCAAAATACCGCTGGCCTGAGAGATGACGGCACAGAGCACAGCCATGCCTACTTATGGCACTTCTGCGTGCCCGGGGCGCCATGTCCACGCTGCTCTGGCGCCGACCCGCTGCTATGTTGTACAACCGAGAACCCACAAGGGCCGACCAACAGCGACTTCTAGGTTAAAAACTAAAACCAAAACCCACATCACATATCACCCGTGGCGCACCACCTGGTGGTGTAAGCATCGTCGCATGTTGTCTTCGTACCAATGGTAAAGCGCCCAAGGTAAGGGTACCTGCGGCAGGCTGTGTGTGGTGGCAGCTGCGTGACCACAGGAACAGGAACATAATTTAAAAACACTTGGCTTTCCTGAGTGGCTGGTACCCCGAACGCTCTGCATCACGCTGCCAGCCTGCAGCAGCCGCTTAGCTGCGACGCAAGCGTTCCAGTGCGATGCTTGCTGCAGCTGGGTACACACCTGGTCCTCAGCAGAGACGTCCGGGATGTGGCGTGGCGCACGCGCGGCCGCACTCCTGCATGTGCAGCAACGCGTGTTGCAGGCGTTGGGATGAATGCGCTAGAGGTTGCAAAGGCGCACGCGCAGATGGCCCCTCGGAAGTCTCTTACACGCATGGTCGCGCTGCTCAAGTCAGGCTCCCGCTGCCTCTCTCCCCCTTTCGGAGCTTAGTGGGACACGCACACTTGCTCTGTACTGTACTTTTATTAAACTCCGCTTAGGGCGCGTTGTACTGTACTTCAAGCCCGGCGGCGAAACAGTTTATTTTCGCCTGGCTCGCCTTTCGTTTTTCGCCTTTCGCCCCCAACCGCCAGGCACCACAAGCCAAGCAATACCCCGGGGCGAGCCCCCCAAATGGAAGGGCAGAATTCCATTAGGATGGGCACTGTGATTGGTTAAGTTTCCATGAGGGTGTGAATGATTTCCATTAGGGGGGCCAATAGCATCGCGTGTGTCCAGCAGATCTGTGACTAGGGTGGGCAAGGTGACTGCCGCAGGGTGGGCAAGGTGAACAAAAGGTAAGCAGGGGGGGCAGAACTCTGGGATGAGCAATGTGAGTACCCTCCTAGGGTGAGCCAGATGAGCAAGGTGGGCAAGTCCAACAGAGTAAAAATGAATGGGAGACGATAAGGGCACTGGTCTCATCGATCAGCGGCGTTCGGAACCTCGGAGGGGCAGGCACGCACTCACCGCGGCGTCTAGCTGCACTTGCTCCTGGCCTCAATCTAGCGCGCATTGCACGTGGGCGTGCTGCCTCTGCTGCGCCTGCCTCACACCGCCGTCTGTGCTTCTGCTGGGACCTCACCTGACCTGCGGCTGCTGCACGGCTTACAATGCTCGCCCGCCTCCACCGCTGCTGCTGCGCCGGGAGCGCTCCCTGGTGCACTCCCTTCAGGGTTACATCAAACCTCCCCCCACGCCGTCCCTGCTGCCTCCTCATGGGCGGCGCTGTCACTGTAGCGGGTGAGGTGTCCGCCCACGTGCCTCCGGAGCAACCCCAGTTGAACTTTTCAACCGCCTTTTCGAGCTCAACACTTACACGACCGCCGCCACCGCTGCTGTCGCACCCGGGGCGCTCCCTGGTGCAATGCCTGCAGGGCTACATCAGCGGTCCCCCCCAAGCCGCCTCTGCTGTTTCCTGTGGCCTGGGCGGCGCTGTCACTGCTGGCGGTGCTGCGAGTGACGGCTCACCGGTGCGGCGCTCACCTGTGACCCCCGGAGGAACCAGTTGAACTCTTGAAACCGTGAGCTTGTGATGAGCAGGATCTGGTGCATGATGCATGACGGCGTGCATGCAGAAACACTCCACCGGCGGGCCAGCAACACCATGGTGGCGTGGCGGCAGGGCGGCGGCGCGTGCAGGCACAAGCCGAAAGCACATGTCTGCCGTACACGCACGTGCGCGTCCCTCGAGCTGGCGCGCAACGCGTTTGCGCTTGACCTGTCCCGCAACACCAACCCTGGATGACGCTTTCCAAGGGCAACTGAGGCAAGGGGTGGCGTGCAGCTCTGTGTGCGCCAGCGACAGCGGCGGCGCCGCTGGTTCATGCCTGCGGTGGCGGGACTGCGCTTATGTGAAGAGCGTTGGTGCCGGGGACCTGCATGTGAGGCAGAGGCGGAGCAGTAGCGCGCATGCACGGACGGGGAGCAAGGAGACCGGCGCGCGCTCCGGAACAGGCTTCAGTCGAGGTAAGATGGCTGGCTAGCGGGGACGGCTGCGCAGCCGCTGATGCCTGGCGACGCCTGTCGGTGTGCAAGGCGTGGTAGTGGCCACAACCATCTACACGCGCGGGCGCATTCGTTTTGCCTCCAGCATTGCGCATTCAAGTTCACCAGCAAGCGGGGCGGAAGTACAACTTAATTTTTTCAGACGAACACACACGAAGTCAACGCGGGGGGCAGCAGCAGGCACCAGCCGGCGTAGCAGCGAGAGCTGTCGCGCCAGGCGGCGGGCGTCGGTAGCATAAGCACCAGGAGCAGCATCGCCCGCCCCTGCTGGGCCTCCTGGGGTGGTGCCCCCGGGCATAAGGGGGTTGTTGGGTCCTGCTGTAGTAGCCAGCCGTTTTTTCGTCAGCGCAGCCGTTGAGAAGAGAGGCAGCAGAGGGAGCGCCCGCCGGCCCTGACAGCATCCAAGCTGTGCAGTGAGTGGGTGCAGCAGCGGTATGAAGAGGCATGCTGCGCACCGCGCCGATCACCCGCGCGAGAGGGTCTTGGAAGCGGGGCAGTGGCGACACCCCGGGGTTGCCGTGGCCCAGGTAAAGATCGCAGTTGGCACAGACCGGCAACTATTGGCACCACAAACAGCAGCATGATCACCACCACCTGGCACCATCATGCCAGAGCCACTGGGGTGTGCCCATGTTGTATTCATGAGTGGGGGCAGCAGCAGCTGGAGCAAACTCGGCAGCACCCCGGGCAGCGACAGTGTGCTCCGTCGTATCAACGCACATGAGAGTCACACTGCTGCAGCTGGCCTTTGTGTTAAGATAACTAGTACGTGCAGGCAATCGAGTGGCTGTGTGCGACTGCAGAAGCAGCAGTAGTCACAGTCAATGAACCTGCCGCCACCTGCACATGCCCCCCAACCATGGCTTCCCTGGCCTCACCAGTGCCCTGACCCGGTGTCTGATTGCCCCTGTGTGTGTGCTGCTGTGCAGAATACTGCGCGCGCATTGAGTGTCCTGGATGCACTCAACGCATACCGGTCTTTAATCAAAGGGATGCAGGATGGTACGTGCTGCCGCTATGCCGACTGCCTATCACCTGCTGCAGGCTTGTGGCCTTCCTTGCCTGCCAGGCGGTACCAGCAGCATCACATGCAATTGCGCAGTGCGGCGGGTCGTACCAGCAGCCATGGTAGAGCTGACTGGTCTGCACAGCGAACTGCCATTTAGCTGGTGCCCCTCTTGTCAGCATGTTTGCTGGCAGTAGCTTACATGAATTTTGCGGTGCCATTGCAACCTTTCCTCTTCGGCGTACAGCTCACACGCTCGTACTAAGTACTGCTGGCAGCTGCAACACCTCCTGCACCTTTTCTAACACAGCTGTGTGGCGGCATGCACTCGATGTCGCCTACCGTTTACCCACTCGCACTCACTCACTGCCCTTTCCCCCCCCCGCTGCACTCCGCCTCGCCCTTCCCTGCTCGCACACGCAGCCGCTGCCCAGCAACGTGCTGGCGCGGACTCTCCCTTCATGGGGTCAAGGCACCTACAGAAGCAGCTGGTTCGTGCCGCCCAGCGTGTCTTCCTTATATACTGCACGTGGTTCAGGCAGCGCGCCGAGCTCAGCAGGCTGCACGCAGACATGGCGAGCCTCAAGGACGCGGCGGCGACGGCGCAGCAGGCTGCCGGGCACGCGCAGCTGCGCCTCAGCGCGAAGGAGCGCGAGCTGCAGGCGTCGCGCGCAGAGGTGGCGACCCTCAAAGGTGCCGTGAACCAGCTGCGGGAGGCGGGGCAGGCGGCTGTTGGGCGCGAGCGGGTGTGCCACGCCGACCTGCACCAGAAGGAGCGCGAGCTGCGGGCGGCGCACGCGCACGCGAAGCGCCTCAAGGGGGAGCTGGGGGAGCTGCAGGAGGTCAAGGGCCGCATGCAAGCGGCGCTCATTGAGTGCGGGCAGGAGCGGCGGCGCGAGACGCACGCGCACGCCGTTGTGGTTGCGCACGTGGAGGGCCTCGAGGGCGACAAGGAGGAGCTGCGGGAGTCAAGGGGCCACGTGCGCGCTGCGCTGGCCGAGTCCGTGCAGGAGCGGCGGCGCGAGACGCGCGCGCGTGCCGATGCGGTTGCGGGGCTGGAGAAGCTGCTCGAGGAGGGCGCGCAGCAGGCCAAATGGCTGACACGTGGGAAGCTCCTGTGGGAGGTCGAAGCCGTGGCGGTGCGGAGGTTGTGGACGTGCCACCACCACTCGTGGAAGGAGGCCATGCGCAAGGGGAAGGAGCGCCTGCAGCGCGAGCGTGAGCTGTCAGGGAAAGTTCAACAGCAGAATGAGAGAGCCGTGAGGACGTTGCGGGAAAGCTGTGACTTGTTCGGCAGGCGGGATGAGGCTGCCGCGACCACCATCGCCGGCCTGCGGCACCAGCTGGAGCAGCAGCGCAGGGCCGGCGCGGCCGCACTCACCGCTTCGCAGGTGGAAATTGCGCAACTCACCAAGCAGCTGGCGCAGCAGCAGCAGCTGCTGCCTCTGCAGGAGCAGACCATGGTTCGGCAGGAGCGGCGCCTGCAGCAGGCCGACCCGTCCCACGCCGCGGCGCCTGTGAGCGTGGACCCCTCAAGTGCTGGCGGCGAGGCGGCGGCCACGCTGAGCACACCCGCTGTGGAGGCGCCGGCGGATGGCAGCGTCGCCGGGGAGGCAGAGGTGGTGGCACCTGGCGACGACGCCGCGCCAGCGGTGTTGTGCATCATCACCGGCGCCGCGGCGGCCGCCGGTGGCAGCGGCGCCGTGGCTGGCGGCGGCGGAAAGCACACTGCGGATGGTGACGCGGTTGCTGAGTCCATCGCTGGGGACGACGGTGGCGTGCAGGAGACGAAGGGGACCGAGCCGCCGCAGGCGCCGGTGTCGCCGCCCAAGGCGGACAGGCAGGCGGCGGCAGAGAGGGCGGAGGGTGGCCGTGACATGGCGGCAGTGCCGCGCGCTGACGCCATGCCCGATGTCGCGGTGGCTGCCGCTGAGGCCCAGACTGAGGTAAACAGCATTGACTAGGATCACCGCACCTAGTGCCACGTTGCGCAGCAGTGTGGGAACAAGCATTCGCCTTCATGCTCATTTGCTGGCTAAACGCGTGCAGAGCGCTTGTAGCGCTTTGTGACTGGCCCCTGCTGAGGCAGCTGCTCACTGCTGCAAGTTGTTTTGTGGTGCTGCGCAGCCGCCTTGACATGCTGAGCTCACAAGCTGCAAGAACAATGTGCCAAGAGCGCGGGTGCTCTGCAGTTTGTGTAATGCGGCCAGCAATGAAAACGGCAGCATACCAATAACGCCCTTGCCTGGCATACCTCCTCCTCTGCAGTGGCTGGAGCAGCTCGTGCAGCGCGAGTCCACCTGCATGGAGGACAAGGATGAGGTGCGGACAGGCACAAGCTTTTATTGTGGCACTATGTTACCTGCGCGCAGTTTGCCACCGATTTCACATGCCAGTGAGGGGCGACACCTGCCTGCGCTGCTGCTACCGTGCCAAATGCATGCATTGTCGTCCACGTAGCATGCGACGCATGCTCCTCACAGCAACAAGTACATCTGTGTGCCTCTGAACATGCAGCACTAACACTGGGCTGTGGGCGGCTGTACGTGCTGCCGCTTTGCAGGAGCTGATGGACAGGCGGACGCGCTTCAGCAAGTAGACCGCGCAACTTGGCTGGCGCTCTGGTATCAACTTAGCACTTGCCATGCCAGAGGATGTGTTGGAAGGCAGAAATGGCAGGTTTCGTGGTGGGGCGAGGATGGGCTATGCCTGCCATAAGCCTACCCTGCGGGAGGGAACATGGTTTCGCAGTGAGATGCGGGAGAAGAGAGAGCAGCACTTTGCCAGTTAGTGCATGGGGCCTGGGGTTATGCTGCCATGTTATGACACGCTACAAGGGATTCGGTGCGCATTATTTGCCGGGCATGTGCTGGGAGAGAGTTTGGGATGTTTGTGAGTGTTGGAGAGAGAAGTTGGTGTGCTCGACGAATGGGGGGGCACTGCTGCAGGGGCCGCGGTGTGGCAAGGATGGGCTATGGTTGCCACTAGCCGGTTTGCGCTGTGCAACGGTTTCGCAGCGAGGAACGGGGTTTGGGCGCGATATCACAAGTTGGCCTTGGCGCATGGGGGTTGCAGTTATGCGGTGGGTACACCAAGGAGTTGACAGCGTGGTTGTGGTGGGCATTTATGATGGCATACAGGGAGGCGACACCAGTGTGTTGAAGGGTGCGCCCGGTGCAATGATGCCATTTATTTGTCACCATGTGTGTGTGCTGGTGTACGCGCCATTATTTGCTTGCATTTGTGTGTGCTGTGTGTTCGACTGTCCCCCTTGCTCACTTGGAGCAACTGGTGTGCCTTCTTGCCTGGCTACAAGTGCATTACTCTGCTGCTACCACATGCTGTTCTCTGTTCACAGCACTGAAGTAGTTCCTGCTATGCTAAAGCACTCCGTTTCCTCATAAACTGTGTTAAGACTCGAACCACACAGCATTGAGTGGCACTCATCTGTGCGCACTCAGCAAGCGCTGTCCGTGCATGCTATGGTGTACAGAGGGTGCTACTTGGCAGTCACCGCTGGGTGTCTCTAAAGTTTACCACATGCCGTATCTCTCATTTATAAATTTATAAACATGCACTTCTGATGTGCAGTACCTGCCGTGATATTGGCACTCATGCCGTGCGTTTTGGTGCTTTTGGGAGTGGCAGAGCTTGTGGGCAGCGCAGACGGCAGCATGGAGACTGCAAGGTATGCACACACCACCTGTGTTGATGCATGTACAGATATGGCATTGGTAAAGCTGGGTGCGTCATGGCAACTCAGGCTCCTTGGGGTTAAGCCTCCGTTCTTGGACCATTACAACGTCCGCATCAAACAGCCTCAGCTGCTCCGCCAGACGAAAGGCGTGGTGCGCGTTTATGAAAATGTCCAATTGCCTCAGCCGCTCGCGGGCGAGATTAAGCTCCCGCCGTATTTCCCTCCTGCTTGCAATCACCGCCGTGTTCTCCTCGTCATAAGCCTCGATGTGCTGTAGCAGCATGTCCCTCTCCTGCACCAACTCCTGCACGCACTTGCACAGCCCCAAAAGCAGCCGCAGGATCACTGCAGAAACAAAAGAACGGTCTAGCGTCCCCAGAACGCTGTCCACCTCCCCAACAAAGCTGCCCAGGTGCTGCTCGTCCACAATTACACTGGACACATCCCGGAACCTCCGGTCGTGCAGCTGTGTGACGCGCTCCTTTATCGCCTGCCTCGCCCTGCAGCGCGCGCATGCGCACGGCTGCGTGCACATTGTGAAGGAGGGCAGCACCAGGTCGATGCCGCCGCCGCACAGAA
>JAULBY010063276.1:0-10215 GCA_032358315.1 Ophiocytium majus | reverse complement strand
AGCGGCGGCGGCGGCAGCGGCGGCAGACTGGGAGCCTCGCCATTCCGGGAGCGTGGGCATTGTGGCGGAGCCCCGGCGCTCTGGGGACACCGTGCCCGCGGCCGCCGAGCCGCGCCGCTCTGGCGATGTTTTCGCAGCGGCGGCGGCGGCCGCGGCGGCGGCGGTGCCGGAGCCTCTCCGCTCGCCATGGGCAGCAGTGTGCTTGCTGGCCTCGGCCCCGCCCGCACTCTGTCCTCCCCCCCGCTGCTGCTGCTGCTCTGGCAATGCATCCGCTGCCGCCGCCGCCACTGCAGCGTGCCCGCCCTCGCCACCGCCGCCGCCGCCGCCACCGCCCCTCCCCGCCACCGCTCCCCCGCCACCTTCGCCCACGCCGCGTCCAAAGCCTGCGGCGGCCCGTCCCTCCCCGGTGTGCGCCCTACGGCCCCTGGCGCCCCCCCTCCCTGCATTGCTCTCATCACTTAAAGCTCTGCGGCCTCGGATGGCGCCATCGTCGCCGTCGCCGCCATTGCTTTCGCCGCTGGCGGCGCGCCGTTTGCGGGCACGCGGGCCGTCGCCCTCCCCGCTGAGCGTCCGCTGCCGCAGAAACCCTTCCAGCTCCCGCTCCGCCGAGCTCCCGTGTTGAAGTCCGCGGCGATGTTGTTGAACTACGTACTCAGCACCGCACAGCACGCTCACGTCCGCATCCGCAGAGCTGTCGCGGTGCTCCAGAGTGCCCACGGGGCTGCCCAGGATCGGCCCCAGAGAGTGCAGCCGGAGCGCGGTGGCGCCCTTGGTCATTAGCGGCGGCAGCAGCCGTGGCAGCGCCAGCCCCCCCCCCCCCCCGCCGCCACAGGGCTCACCACACCGCTGCCAGCAGCCACGGCGGTGGCGCCAAGCAGGCCGCTGCCAGCCGGGGATTGCGGCGCGCTGCCGCGCTCGGCAGTGCTCGCCTCGCTCTCCTCGGACAGCACCGACGCCGTGGGGCTGCGCGCGCCCCCGCAGCTGTCGCCGCACGGCGGGCTGTGAATCGGCAGGCTGTGAACTCCCTCGCTGCCCTGGGTCGTCGAGGAGCGATTCAGCCAGTCGGTCGCCTCCTGACCCAGCGCCGCCGCGTGCGGCAGCTGCGCAAGCGTGCCCGCCGCGGCACCACCGCCGCCCCCTGCACCACCCGCTGCTGCTGCGGCAGAGCTGCCAGGAACGCGCCCCGGCGCCGTTCCTCGTTCCGGGGAACGCGCGCTGTCGCCGTGTCGCGGCGGGGAGCCGCCGCGCCCCCCCGCCAGCCGCCACGTGGCGCGCACGACGTCTGCCGCTGTGGCTAGGCTGCCCTGCGACGGCGACGCCACTGCCACCGCCGCCGCCGCCGCCCCTGCAGTGGTGGGTGTCGCGTGCCGTGCGGCAGCCGCGCTCGGCGAGCCGCTGGGCGACGGGGAGCGCACGCGTTCCCGGGAAACTTCCCTAGAACTGTCCCCAGAGCGGGGACTGGCGCCGCTTGCCTGAAACGCCTGCTGTATGGTGTCGGCGACCGCGGTGGAGCTGCAGTCCCTGCTCAGCGCGTGCCGCAGCGCAAGGTCGCGGACCGTTACCGGAACGCTCCCCGGGCTGCCTCCTGCTGAACTGCGGTTGCTGGTGGTTGTCGTGGACTGCGGGCGGCAGGCGGCGGCAGCGGTTGCAGCGCCAATGTGAGGTGCTGGCATGTGACAGGCAGCCGTGCAGTGCTGCTGCTCTGCCTCACGTCTGTACTTTGTGAAGTACTTGCTGTTGTGTGCATGTCGGCGCATTGCGCAGGGATGTCACCACAGATGCGCACTTGCTGTACGCTCAAGCACTAGTATTGTTACATTGCCAGTGTTGGCATAACGTCTGTGTAAGAAAATGTTTGCATGCAAACTCTTGCGGGCTTCTAGACTGCGTTATTGCCACCTGTCCCCACCGGTCTCGCCGGATGCCGCATGTCTTGTGGGGTGGCAGCGCACAGTTTGAGATCTCACTGCTGTAATGCTTTAGACACTTCACAAGTTTTTTTTATGAAAGTGACAATTGTCAAGATGTTTACTCTGCTTTGAAGTATTTATATGTGTACATCAGGTATGGTTGCGAGCGCTGCCTCGCCCACACAGTGGTTGTGTCTTGCACAGCGTACAACACGTTTGCAACGAGCCAAACAGTCGACTCAGCGGCAGCGCCAGCGAAAGAAACAATCAAATCACAAGCTACTGCCACACACTTTCCTAATTGCTTCTTTGCGGTGCCCTGAACTCTTACGTCTGAGCTCTGCGCGACCGAGTCCCGCGTGTGGGTAACCGACTCCGATGTGCTGCTGTCGTTCTGATGGCGTTGGTGGTGGTGGTGTGCGCTGCCACTCTGATGATGATGAGGGTGGCGGTGGTGCCCCTGACCGGCAGGCCTCCCGCCTCCCATGCCATCCCCATCGCCACTACCGCCACCCTGGTGCGCTTGCGTGAGGTACTTCCTGTACCCCGCTGCTGAGAACAGCAGCCGCAGGGGGCCGCGCCTGGGACCAGTAGCGGTCAGCCGCAGAGGCAGCAGCGAAACCTGCCCAGACACCAGTAGAAACGACAAAGGCGTGTAATGTGTGTGAGACTCCAGGCGCGCGGGTCGACCACAGTGGTCATAGTGGAGCCACCGAGGCGCGCCATTGGGGTCATGACCTAAGCAGCACCAGCACGGGCGCCACTTGCCTTGGTTGGCGGCGGGTATGTGGCGTACGCGCTCCGTCCCGAAAACCTGGTTTCGTCTTGCTGCTGCTGCTGCTGCTGCTGCTGCTGCTGCGTGTGCCGCCGGCCATAGCACCCTTGGGGGTGTCTCAGCTCAGCTGACGACTCCGCTGGTGCAGCTGCGCCAGTGTGGAAGCTGGCTGCTGCGCCCATCCGCTCCAGTCAGCGCCGCCGCGCGGCCTTGTACCTTCCTAGGTATAGCTAATGGCGGCCTGTTGCGAGCAGGGCTGCCATGTTGCTGGTGCACCTAGCGGCCACCATGCGCCCCGTAACGAGTGCATTTGCGCGTCTGCCCCGCCGCCATGTGGGGCGCCCTTTGAAGCTTCGAAAAAGCAGCGGGCCACAGCCCACATTCTGCCGTTACATTTGACCTGACATTCGGGGGCTCCTCTCTAGAATTCGAACACGTGGTACGTGAAGTTGTCGTGTGACTCACCTGCAGCTCTGTGCAAACTGCGCTTCCAAAGCTCTAAAATCCCCCCCCCCCCCGGTCGAGTCAGGGAGGCGGCGTTACCAGACATGCAGTTACCTAGCAGGCGGGCGACAGATGGAAGTGGTTTGTACTTGCTGGCGCTGGCGCCTGCGGAGGGTTCAGACTTGGAGGCTGCCCAAGCCATCGATCATGATGATGATGTCGTCAGCACCGGCGCCGGCCAGGCCTATGACGTGAGGACATGCTCCTGGGTGTGCTGCGTGGAGGAGGTAAGGTGATACATGTCCTACATAGGCCCGGTGCTGCTGGGTAACGCCCTGGCAGCCGTCCTGGTGCTGTATTTCCTATCGTCGAAGCACTAGGTAGGAAGGACACCTGACTCAGAGCCCTGATGAACGCCCTTGACATGCACCGATGATGTTGGCGGGCAGCACAACAACAGGTGTTTCGGTCTGGCGTACTGTAACAGCTGGATGCAGGGCAAGCAGCAGCTTACGGACATCTAGGCGCCCCCGGTTACCCTACAGGTGCAGAATGACGCGGTGGCTCGAAAGCGCTGAATTGTGTTGAGCCACGGCTGACAGTGCGCACTGTGGGCAGGGCATGAGTTCCCGCGTGATGTGAATACATGTGTACAAACCGCCCTTGCGCTTGGCGCATTTCCAGAGCTATCTCCAACATGCTACTGCTGCGACCCATGTGTATGCCTATGGTTGTGGCACCAGAATACTGGGTGGGTGCAGTGGCAGGATGCGCATGAGAGGTCGAAAACATGTTCCAACACACGCGAAGCTGTTGTGAATTACCACCAGGGGGTATGTAGGGTAGTGACGACCCCCTGTTACCACGAGAAGTACAATGCAGTGGACAAACGGTCGCTCAATGCTGCTAGACCCTCCCATGGGCCCTTTACTGGCCTGTGAGCAACATCACAAGTATTCCCCGACAGGGCAACTACCGATGTGCTGCCTCGCTATTGATGCATTTTGCCGTAGTGGTTGGGCAGCCTTGGTTGTCATTTTGGCAGCCAGCAAACGAACATTACCATTACAGTACTGCCTAGTAGGACAGTATTGAGAGTGTTTGCCTACAGGTGACCGCAGCGGAGCTGTGAGAGAGGGGCAATCCTCTGTTGTTGCCACACTACTGATGTGCACATCAACCGCTGGGGCTAGGGCTGTCCAAATCATGCAGCACACAGAGCCATATAGCAGTGATCACACCATGTTAGCGCCAACTGTCGTAGTGCCACTTCTATCATGTCGTTGCCAGCACAGTGAAGAGGCTCAGCTCAGTCCGGCTAGTGAATTCCGCAAAAGAGGTCTGGCTGATTGTCATGCTTCCAGTTGTGCTCTTTTGGCATATGCAGTGTCTGCCATCTCACACCGACAGAACAATGCCATAAATAATGATATGTGTACATCTGATTTCTCCACCACATGCTGGTGTTGTTGATTGGCGCGGCGTAAGCTTTACAGCTGTACAGCGGATATGTGGCAACGTTGCGCCTGCGCACTGTTGCCAAACCAAATTCAATTTTGGCTTTGATAGAGCTGTTGTGTGCGCTAATGAACCCTGTCAGAACTTGTTGCAGAGTGAGCAAAACTGTCGCATCAGGTGGAAGACAACAACTGCAGCAGCTCACACAATGCGGCACCAACCTATATGCTTTCTCCCTTCCGACTACTGTGCATGTATTCTCGCCCGCTGGTGAATGACCATGTGCGTACAAGTACTTGAAGTACACCGTAGGACTAGCCTAGGCGCGTAGTAACGCACACTGGTTGTTTGCAGCAGCAGTTTGATGGTGGTTCTACGTACAGTAATTTTATTTATTTGCACTTGAGGGCGTGCAAGGCCCATGACAATGCCTACGGACCAAGAATAGGGCTAGCGGGAGCCCGCAGGCTAGCTAGGGCTCGACCTGCCAGGGCAGGTCACCCTCCAGTGCCATGCAGGGCCGCGCGCTCTCTCCCGCCCACACCAGCGCCCGCCCCACACACCCCTGGCGACGTTATGTAGACAAGCACGCGCTGAGACAGCGCCATATGCAGTGCTGTACAGTAGTATACTCCACCCTCACCTGATGCCATTTTTGACCCTCTACACATCGTTATCAACGTGCGGCTGCTGTGTCCATCCATCCATCCAGTAAAGAAGCGACCGTGACCGGTGCACGCTGCGTGCGTGTCTCTGCACCAGCGCCAGCGCTGCAGCAGCAGCATCAATGCCGGCAGCAGCGGCGCTTGCAGATTCGCTCAAGCCTCACGGCGGTTTTGCTACCTAACAGGTGTTCCCCCCTCGCAGTTCTTGCATTTTGCCGGACGTGACGCGTCGTGCACTTTGGGGGGAGGCGGGCTTGAGGCAGCGGCGCGCTCTCCCTGCGCGTTGGTTGCTCGGTCCCCTCCCCTTTGCCACCATTTTAACGTAGTCGGATGAGAGGCAGGTTGGGCAGGTTGGTTTGGAGTCATGAGGCGTCTTGCCTTTGCGACTGCAAGTGCAAGCAAAGTTCCGCCGCCAGCCACCACCTTGAACGCTCTTTGAGGGGGCATGGCAAGTTAGTTGCACACACACACGCGCACACACACACACAACACACAAAGGCCAGGGCAGCAGCGGCCATCCATGCAAGAACAGGGAGGCACTTCAGCATCCTTCGCCATGGCTAGCACTGCGGACATCACCGTGGCGTCAGGAGGGAGCAGCGCAAAAAGGCGGCAGCACACCAGTGCCATGAGTCTTCCGACTGAGGTGCGACGCTGCCTTTGCCTTCGGTGCAAGTGGTTGCTGCCTGTGTGTGCTAGTGCGAAGTCCGACTTGTACTGGCGACCCCCAACAAGATTCACAAGCAGCGCGGCGTCGCGTGCAGCTAGTGTGAGCGCGGGGCGGAGTGCGGACGCCCGCTACGCCCAGCCTGCGCATGGCTTGCACCCGAACTGCCGCCAAGTTCGAGCATTCCCGCGCGCGGACGGGTGCAAGCGCGGAGGCATGACGGGTTGGGGTGGAAGCTGGTGGTGCACGGCGGACACAGACATGAGTTGTGGCTGCCGCGCCAGCACCAGCACCAGCACAGACCACTTGGTAGCGCTAGCTGTTTTGCTGTCGCCACTCAGCGCGGGCATCAGCGCACACAAGTAGTTTCTCATTGCACAGGAGCAGGAACACGCGTCGTTCACAAAAATTTTGAACTGCCTGCAGCAACCACGGCTGTCGCTGGCTGTTGCCGCCTGCTGGCGTAGTTGCACAAAGCACCGTTGCCACCAGCAGCAGTGGACCACTGGCACACGCCACCACAGCGGCTGCTGTGTATTGCATGCGCGAGCTCCCGCACACTCGGTCGCACCAGTTCGGATGCAATTTCCCGCCGCTGCGTGCCTGACAGCACAGCAGATGGGAGGAGCAGCAAGCAGCAAGCACCCCAAAATCGCCTGCCTTTCGAATGAAGTCTGTCCAGCATTCACGCTTCATGTCCTTGGAAACTCAACGCCGCCTGTGGCCTTTGCGCGCTCCTGCCCGCAGGTGCTCCGGAGTATATTGGCGCTGCTGTCCCTGAGAGACGCTGCCGTGCTGCTGCAGGCGAGCACCGCCACGCGCACCCTACTCGACGGCTACTGCCTGCCTCACCGCCCCCGCATGCGCATCCACCACAGCCTAGGCTTCCTCCAAATGGACAGGCCAGCCAAGGGCACTCCGCCTGGCCCGCGCCTCGCCCGCCCCGGCCACGGCCTCATCACCGGCCGCGATCGAGTGGACGGCATCAACTGCTTCTGGGAGGTTGAACTGCAGCGCTTCGCGGGGCTGCGCATCGAAATCGGGGTGTGCGCAGCGGGCGCGGGGCGCCCCGATGGCTCCCTCGACAGGCACAAGGCCTGGCTCTTCGACTGCGCGGGCCGCGCCTGCCACGGCGAAGCCACCCGCGCCTACGGCTCCAAGCTGGAGGCCGGCGCGGCGGTGGGCATCGTCTACTGCGCCTCCGATGCCACCCTGTCCTTTGTCTGCGACGGCGTCTGCATGGGCGTGGCGCACGCCGGCGTGAGCGCCCCAGGCGGCCTCTTCCCCATTGTTATCATCCCCGCGGTGCGTGGCGAGCGCGTGGCAGTGCGCGCCCCCCGCAGTGCCTCCTGGGCCCTCCCTGGGCACATTCCGTCGATGCTGGCGACACACCGCGCGTGGCCCCCCGCCGCTGCGGCGCCGCCCCCCGCTGCACGAACCGTCGTGGTGGAGACCTTCAGCCCTGCCGTCAGCTACCGCGTGGCGCTGCCGGCGGCGGGCGGCGGCGAGGGTGGCGGCGCAGAGCAGCTGACCGTGGGAGAGCTGAAGTCGCTGCTGGCTCAGGACGAGCACCTCAAGTCGTTTCGCGTGGCGGCGGGCGCGCTGACGCTGCGGTGCGGCGGCGCGGCGCTGCGCGACGACGCGCGCACACTCGCGCAGTGCGGCATCCGCTTTGGCGGTAACGGCGCGCAGCTGCAGGACGTACACCTGTATGTCTGACGTCTCTCTCTGAAGTCAGTTTTCCGTGTTTGCCGTCCGTCGCGCGCGCGTGCGGGGGAACACGCCCCCGCGGTGCAATTTGGAGCATTTGGGATCCCTTGCGGTGGCTTCTGCCGTGCTGAGTTGAGGGGGGGGGGGGGGGGGGGGGGGCAATGCGCAGCCGGCGGCGGCGCGGCGGCTCATGGGTCTGCTGCGCCGACGGCTGGCGCTTACATGTGCGTGCATGTAGTAGATTGTGGCTTTGGTGAGTGGTGGGGAACCTCACAGGGGCAAACCTTGCCGTCTGGGGCAGTGGCGTGTGTTGAGCGCAGGAGCTGCCTCGGCAGTGAGCGCGTACAGGGAGGGAGGGCCTGTGGTAACTGTGGGGGGCATTGGCAGCGGCGCCAACCGCCCCCTGCAGGGCTGTATGTATGTATGTGTGATAATAGTGGCCGCGCGGGTAGCGACACGTCGCCTTGCGGATGCACCGACACTCTCAGCGCACTCCGCCTGGGTACCAACACAGCAGCGACTTTGGCACTCTCATTAGAGCGTAGACCCATACAGGGGACTATGATGTGCATGTGCGCGACCACCATCATGCCTTCTCAAGTCTGACAAGCTCGCGTTTGCGCTGCTGCCATTGGGTGCCCATGTCTTGCCACATGCACATGTGTTTGAGAACGGTATCCAATCAAGGTGGGCGCGTCCATGTCTGGCCTGCCTTTGCTTGTGTTGCAACTGCTGCTGGCGCGCAAGCTCCCACAGCAGCATCCTGTCGTGTTATGATGAGAGGCAGCAGCAGCGCCACGGAACCCGCCAGTCACCAGCGTAGCCTGTGCCGTAGCAATATGCTAGGCTTGCCAAGTAGTGGTACAATACAGTGCATACTGTAGTGCTGATCATCGCCATCTTGTTGGCTAGCAACAGGGGACAGTGTGTTTGATCATGCTATTTCCAGTCACGCGCACACCATGTGGCACACAATCTGCGCCCCAAGCGGAGTCATCAGATGTACATGCCGCTAAAGTAGTGCTCTGGCAACATGCCAGGCTTCCTTCGAGTACACAGTGCTGAGCACTGCCAGCGTTTTCGCTACCTGTCTGATCCCTTTTTCTGGTCACGTGCACCGAGTGCAAAGGGCTTCCCGCGCCCTAAGCGGAGTTCAATAAAAGTACATGCTTCATGAGCTTGCCATGTTGCTAGCTAGCGACAGAGGGCACCATTCTTGATCATGCCCTCTCCGGTCACGCGCACCCTCTGGTCATGCACTCCCCAGTCATGCGCACTCCATCTGCACAGGGCTTTCCGCGCCCCTAGCAGGGTTCAATAACAGTACATACCTGCTGGCATCATTCATTTTTAAAAGGCCTCTTGGTGAGGCGGTGCTCATGTGGCTGTCATGCGATAACGAAATGGTAGCCAAACATGTATGGGGTTTTACTGCAGCAGTGCGGCGCATGGTTCCACCTCCACATCTACCAACGAGTGGTAAAGGTCGCGGTCATTTCATGTACTCGTTGTGCCAGGATTGGCGCACAAGTTGTGTTTGGGGGGCGGTAACTGTGCCGCGCACCAAAATGCTTTGCCATTGCTGGCAGCGATTTTGCACTGTGGTGGCAGGTATGATGCCGCCGCGCACTGTGTCGCAAACACTCTGTAAGGATCGAGAGGGCTCCACTTTAACACCCCACCATCCCCAGCTATGCTGTCCCTCAGGCTGGGCTCCGAATTCCGACCCCCACCTCAACCAAGAGGGAGCGGCGGGCAGGACTGCATATACATGCGTCTTGTCAAGAATTTTGGCCAACACCAACCGGGAGTTGCACCGCGGCATAGCGTGCTGCACCATAGATAGACGACACATGCTGAGCAAGCGACATGCGGACGGGGCGCCTTCACCTTAAGCACTAAAAATCACCGCGCGCCACCACGCTCACAGCATACACCAAGCAACCGAGGTGTGTAGGCGAAACACAGACAGAAACGTGAGCGCATAACACACTCCGCAGCCCTCGCAACAACAAACAAATTCTCTAGCATTGGCAGCGGCTCTCTGTTCTATGACGTGAACCGCACCGTGTGCACCGTAATACGTCGCGCGGGACCGTGCCCGCCGCTGCACGGCACACCCGCCGCCGCTACCCCCCCCCCCCCCCCCCCCCCCCCCCCCCCCCCCCCCCCCCATTACTTCAACAACAACTCTTGTTCCTCAGTACCCTGCCTCAAAGGCCGTCCAAAACAGTTCCGACTCAAGCTCCTCCTCCTCAACAACCACCGCCTCCGCGTCCAGCTGCCACCCCTCGCTCGCGCCCGGCGCCACCCCCGCCAGAAACTCCTTGGGGCTCCTCCCGCTCAAGTGCTCCTCCGCGAAGCCGCTGCCAATCCACAGAAAGTCCGTCCCCTCCTCGCCGCCCGCCGCCGGCTCGCGCAGCAGGAAGCATGCGTCCGGCGCCAGGTCCTGGTCGTCGTACACGCTCAGGAGACGCCACTCCCACTTCCGGCCGCCGCCGCCGCCGCCGCCGCCGCGCGCCACGCACTCGTACAAATCCGGCTGCGCCAGCGCCGCGGCGCCCGCCGCCGACGCCGCCGACGGCG
>JAULBY010063265.1:0-10217 GCA_032358315.1 Ophiocytium majus | reverse complement strand
TCTCCTGCCCCCCCTCCCATAAGCATGAAAAATTTGCCAGGTGTTGACTCACCACACAAGGTGCGGCGGCGGTGCTGCTGGCGCGATCGGGCTGCGGCGAGTTGTGGGAAGCGTGCGGATCCGCAGCATGGAACTGGTGGTCAAGCCCTGAGGAGCTACAGAGGCAGCGGGTACAGGGTGAGCTTGTGGTTGCCTTCCTGTCGCAACTTCAACACAACACGCCAGCGGCAGGACCTCGAGCAGCGCTCACGATCGAGCAGAGTGCTCACGATCCAGGAGCAGCAGGGTTGGGTGAACACATGTATGATATGTCCCTGAAAGTACAAGCTCACAGCCCTGAAGCAGAGCCGCAGACAGCACGAGAGAAAGAAAAACGCCACTCTAACGCCGCAGCGACAGCAACCAGCAGAAGCGCGCACACCATCACCAGCTGTAGCAGGCAGCAGCGCATCTTTGCCGTCGGCAGCATCGGTGGCAGTAGATGACTTGTTCTGCAATAGTTGCCTCAGCAGTGCGAGCGTTCCCACCCGGAACAGGGCTCACAACACTGGCCCAGCTGGGCCGTTGCTCTTCTTTGTGCACGACTTGTAGACGCCGCTCTTGGCGCCACAGATAAAGCTGTGGTTGATGTGAACCATGTGAGGAACTTCCCCAAACAAGGGGGAACTACGAAAATGTAGAAGGAACGAGTATAAAGCGCTGGTACCGGGGGGGTGATGTACCATTCCGGCCGCTCTGAATCGCCCCCCACCTCCGCCCCCTTTGCCCCCCCGTTCCCCAGCAGCTGCACCTGCGCGCCGCTGGCGCAGCAGCAGACACCCCGCATGATCTGCTGTGTCGGTGCCGGGGGGCGGGGGGCCGGCGCCGCAGACATGGCTCAGCAGCTCACCTCGTCACAGGTGGGCGCCGCACGCACCCGCTATGTATTGTCGCTGTCAGAGTTGTCATTGGTCTTGGTGTAGGCGACCGCGTCCGCTCACACGCGTCCCCTGGGCGATGTGATGTCGAAGCGAGTACAGCAGGTCTGTGACAAAGAGGTATGTCGTGGCGCGCGACGTGGCGGCCCTGCTGCACTGCGCGAGTACAGCGGGCATGTCAGCGGGCAACTGCACTCGCGCAGTGCAGCAGGGCCGCCACCTCACGTGTCGCAACATCCTTTCTTCATCGCCGACCCACTATACGCGCTTCGACATGCGATTGCGGAGGCCGGGGCGGGGGGCAGACGCGGCCGCCTACATCAAGAGCGATCACAAACCTGACAGCGGCGCTATCAAGCAGGTCCGTGCGGCTGACCTGCGACGAGGTGCACCTGACCGTGGGTGAACTGCTCAGCCGTGCCCGCGGCGCCGCCCCACCGCCCCCCGGCGCCGACGTACCAGGCTACAAAAGTGGCTGCAGCTGCGCCGCGCCGTGCAGTTGCAGCTGTAAGGGGAGGAGCGGTCGGGGGGGCTGGAGGCGGGGGGGGGGGGGTCAGAGATGCCTGCATGGTAAGCCAACCCCGCCGCCGCCAGCGACAGCATGCAGCAGGCGCTCCGTCACAGAAGTGCGCCATCGCGGACAGGTGCCTGACCTGAGGTGGGCGTTTGGAGTTGAAGGCACGTGTAAACACAGTGTATGGGGGGCTCCCACTGTGAGCCTTTGCTGGTTTACCCAATTTTTGTTTTTAGTGACTCAGCGCTGTATACAGGGACTAAAAGAAGTCCCTATGGGTTTGAATTGTCTATGCTGCTCACAATTCCACGCCGCAATCGATTGTGCCCCACCATTGGGTGCCGGCATGGGTCGCCACCTAGGTTAGCCGAGGTGCGGGCGGGTGTGCCGCATGGGAAGTTAAACTCATGGAGTGCAGACTGCATACTTTGCTGAGCAGGCGAGTGCACCTGTGCTGCGACAGGCACTACCTGTGGGTGCGTCGCTTGGTGTGCGGTGGCATCCTCCCCAACATTTTTTAGAGGTGTGGAGCATGCAGTCACAGCAGTGCTGGGGGGGGGACCACCACACTCAACAAATAAGTCCCAAAGATGGAGCATGTGCACAGTCACAGCTGCGCTGGTCTCAACCAGACGGGATGGGACAAGCACACTCCCATCCTCGACGAGCTCTGTAGCACCCACATCGCGCAGCTGCTGCTGCAGTTTTGTGCATGCGAACAGTGCCACAGCGCCAAGTTTGGTGCCACACTAGCTTGGCTGAAGAACACCACCGTCTCTGGGCCGCGCGTGCCCAGGCTGACAGTGTGCTGTCCCCCCACAAGGCATGGTGCGCGCCTCGCTCATGGGCGTGCTGGTGTTGCACCCCGCCAGCGCCGGCGTGCGTGGGCCATGCTAGAAGGGGCGCTGACGATGATGATCAAGGGCAACAACATTTGGTACCGCATGCAGCTGTCGCAACTGCCGCTGTGACAGGTGAGGCCTGCCGCCATTGGTGTCGCTGCCATCGCCGCTGCCGCCGCCGCAAGTCCCCCTGCCGTCGCGGCTGTCCTGCGTGGCGCTGAGCACGGCGACGGCGATGGTGCTGACCTCCGCCATGCGTGCCGACAGCAGCAGGTTCCCTGGGCACGTGTCGTGCGGCACTACTAGCACTGGCAGCCTGAGCGTTTCCCGCGCGTTACAAGAAGGCTTAGCTTTGTACCGTTCCACCTCGTATTGCGGCTCGTCCATCAGCACCGCTCACCGCCCGCACAGGCTGCTGCCGCGGAAGCTGGCGGGACGGCGGGTTTCCCCGGTGACAGCCGTGGCACCAACGAGGTCGGCGCCTAATGGTAACAGGTGGGCGTTGAGCACCACAGCTGTATGCACGCCGACACCAATGCTGTGCACTGCCCCGTTAGAAAGGTCGCGCTGCAGCCAAGCCAGCCCGTCCGATACCATGTGCGCGGTGCGGGTGTTGGTGTAAATTACTGGTATACATCGGTGCCCGCATCGCAGACATGGTCTTAGAGGGGCTGGCCTGGCTGCAGCACGACCATCCAGACGGGGCCGCGCCTGCCAGCGGCTTCGACGCCAGCGTGCAGACGCGGTGGTGCTGAGCGCTCCCCTGACTGACGCTGACTTTGCTGGCGCCGCGGCCAGCCACGGTAGTCACCGGCACCGCCCGCCACCCCACCAGCTTGGAACAGCTTCCACGGGAGCAACCTGCGTGGTCGGCAGCAGTACTGGTGGATGAACATCAATACAGGGCAGTGAGCTATGCAGCGATCGCCTGGCTGTGCCCAAACACAAGTTGTGGCTGGACGTTTCCGAGGCGGCATGCGGAAAATTGCTAGCGCTGCATGGCATGCGCGCTAGCCCGGACAGCCCACCACTGCCAGTGGCGGCGGGCATGGCGGAGGTTAGCGCCATTGCGCTTGCCGTGCTCATGATGCGCAGGAGCACTGGGGCGGTGGTGGTGGCGTGGGCGTTGGCGGCAGCAACACAGTGACAACGGTGGCTGATTTCAACTGCGGCAGCGGTGTCAGCTGCCTCCCCTTCCTGATGTTGTCGCCGTTGACCATTCGCCGCAGTAACCCCGACCAGTCAAATGGAGAGTGTACATCCTCAGCCTCAACAAATTAGCAGGTGCTATGTATCAGTGGTTGCCAGTAGGTGCTATGCCATGCCCCTGGCCGCCTGCCAGACCGGGTGGTGTTTGTCTGCTGCCAGTGGTGCTGCTGCAGTAGCCCTGCTGTAGGTCATGTTCTGGCCTGCTGTATGACAGTTAGGCGCACCTGTAGGGCCCAGAGGCTACCCTCAGGCTATATACCGTCATGTCTACAAATAAGGCCATGGCCGATTATTTTGGTCAGTTTGAACAGGAAACTCGAAATGGTAGCCCACTGTCTTGGACCGCCTACAAAAATATGGTTCGCACTGGCAGCTTCGGCAACGGGGCGTCATGATGCTGCTGCTCTGTCAGTGTGCAATTACCCCGCTCCTGCCGCCACGCCTATGCGAGGCTCCCCCGTGTTAAACCAAAAATGTGGTCCACTGACTGGTCTGGAGGCGCATAAAAACCATGGCCCATCCCTTTTTTTTACTCAAAGATATGCAAGTTGGCTATGGCATTGATTGAGACAAGACAGTACAGTACATACTGCAAGTATATACTTCAAGTAGTACCTAATGTACTTTACTGACTAGTAGTTTTATTTATTTGCACTTGGGGGTGTGCAAGAGCCCATGACATATGCATGCCAGCACGCTCACTGGCGGCCACGACACGGATCGAATGCACGACAAAGTATGTGTACGGACAAAGAAGAGGGCTGGCGGGTGCCCGCAGGCTACCTAGGGCGCGACCTGCCAGAGCAGGCCACCCTCTATCAGTGCATCAAAACACCTACACGTTTGGCCTGGTGGCCGCTGAAGGTCATACATCCACTACAATTTTTTTACAGTAGTAATAAAAGAACAGAAAGACTCGCTGGGGCTCGCTGACGCGTTCATACTAATTGAGCGCATGATGATGCGCCGAATACACGATACGCAAGCATGTACTTCACGTAACCAGCTATAGAAGCAAGTGGAAGGGCACAACAAGCTTGGGTGGCTCCAGCGGCGAGCTGCACTGGTGTGCATGTGCATGCACCCTCAGAACCTACTGCTATGCACATGTGCAAATGCCAACATTACAGACGGCAGTCGCACCGGTGGAAAACATTTCTGCATGGGTACTTCAAGTAGTTTTAATTAGTTGCACTGGTGGGCGTGCAAGAGTCCAGGTCATGTATGCCAGCACGGCCACTGGTGCCAAGGCAAATGCATGGCAAAGTATGTGTACGAACAAATAAAGGGCTAACGGGCTAGCCAGCAGGCTACCTAGGGCTCCACCTGCCAGGGCAGGTTACCCGCCAGGGTGCCATGCAAGGCCGAGCGCTCCCCCCCGCCCACACCAGCTGTAGTAAACTGCGGTGTACTTTTGAAGTACAATAGTCCAAGTAGCACATGGCAGTGCAAAGCATGTATCGGCCGTGCAAGGCCGAGCACTCCCCCAAAGTATATTTTATTTATTTGCACTTGGGGGCGTGCAAGAGCCCATGACATATGCATGCCGGCACGCTCACTGGCGGCCACGACACGGATCAAATGCACGACAGAGTATGTGTGCGGACAAAGAAGAGGGCTAGTGTAGTACATGCACTTGGAGTACTTGGAATACATATAATAATAATATACTTCATATATAATAATAATATACTTCGCAGAAGTGTCAGTTCATGTGCTGGTTGTCCACACGCAAATGCGGTTGAAACACATGGCTGCAGAGCGAATGTCCGCATGTTGCACAATGCCGGCAGAGGACGCGGGCGACGCGCACAAGCTCTATCTGGTGTAGGGGTCCCTGCCGCGCCAATTTCAACACAGTGTAGTGCCATTTATTTGCGCCCGGGGGCGAGCAAGAGCCCATGGCATGCGGGCCAACATGAGGTATGCCCGGCGCCACATTGGAATGAAGCTACTACTGTAGTGCTTCTATTACTTGTCAAGCTCATCTGCTGTGGTGGTTCCTGGCGCGCCAATTTCGATGCACAGCGTATTGCGTGTCGTTCCATTTATGTGTGCTCGATGGCATGCACGCCAACATGAAACACATACTTTAAGTATCGCTATACTTCTGAAGTACTTCAAGTAATTGAAGCAGGCAGCAGTGCTTGTAATATTTGCACTTGTGGGCGCGCAAGACCCCAGGGCGTGTGTGTAGTACTTGAAGTAGGCAGTAGTGCTTCTAATATTTGCACTTGTGGGCGCGCCAGAAGCCAGGGCGTGCGTGTGCGGGCCAGCATGAACCAATGGCCAAGCGCGGCCCCGTACAGACGTGCTCTTGACAAGAGGTGTTGCTAGCACGCAGGCCTGCGCCGCCGGCAATAGCAATGGCTACAGCAGCAACGAGCCCCACTAGTACTCGTGCCTCCTAGCCATGCGTACCCAAGGTGTGCACCAGCAACTGCTGAGTACATTGATCAGCCGTGCTCCCCGCCCCGCACCTTGCGCCTGCACAGCGCGAACACACAATTGAGCAATGTTTAGTGATGGGTCACGGCGTATAACGTACCTCGAGAAGTATTTGATACGTTATACAAAATACGGCGTATTTCTACGCCTAAAAACGCGATATACGGCGTATTTGGCGTATAAATACGTTCAGTTGTATACGTTGTACGGCGTATTTACACATGTTCTACGGCGTATACTGCGAAAATTAAATGCCATGATCCATCACTAGCAATGTTTATACCTCGTGTATACCCTCCCATACACCTACTATACACTATAGCAACCAACTTTAGCAGCGGACAGCCGGCTGGTGCACCTGCCTCCCAGCCTTTGCGCACCCGAGCTGTGCCTCAGCACCTGCTGAGCGCACCCGTCTCATTCGCCACGCCCCGCACCTTCCGCCTGCACAGGTCGCAGCTGGGCTGCCAAATCAGGCACGCCCACAAGTGCAAATCAATAAAACTATAGCAGCGGGCAGCCCACCAGCGCCTCTTAGCCATGCACACCCCAGGTGTGCACCAGCAGCTTCCTACGGACCTTAGTGCCCTAGGTCACCGCAAGCGCAATCGAATAGTTTGCTCCTCCAATCAGAGGCTAGCGCCTCTGTGCAGAATAATTGCTTAGGGGGTATTGTTGCCAAAGGTGTGCACCCAGCAGCTGCTGAGCACCTTTCTCATCCGTGCACCGTGCCCTGCACCGTCCGCCTGCACAGGTCACGGCTCGGCTGCCAAATCAAGGTAACACCAGACCTGGAGGGGGCAATTCTCAGAATACCCGAAGACCCCTACGCGGCGCCCAAAGTCATAGAATAGGGCACACATTCCTTAGCCCCCCCACTACCTCGCACAGCAAGCACCCCCCCCCCTGGCGCACCTGGTGCAGCCATAAGGGTTGTGCTCAGCAGCAGCGGGGCGCTGGTTTGCCCTCAGGCGGGTCTTGGCTCGCCGCGCTCTGCTCAGCATAAGTGGGTTCACTTGTGTTGCACTGCTCGGAGGGAACTGCGAGGCTGAAACAGCCTCGTGTGCGCTCGCTACAGTAGCTGCACCGCGGCGACAACGGGGCGGCAGCGTTTTGCGGCGGGGGGGCTGTGCAGTGGTTTCTGACTCGGACTCTATCCTTGATTCATCACATATTTTTGCCGCTCGTGGGTGGGTGGGTGGGTGTGTACTGGACTCACAGAGCTGTGTCTCGCTGCCTTGACATGCCCCCCCTGCTGGTTTTCACCGTTGCGGTGTCGGATGTGGCAAGAGGGTGTGTTCTGATGGGGCTGCCTTTGCTCAGTTGTGGACCCACCATGCACGCCCGAGAGCGCAGGCTGCTGCTTCTCGTGTCATGCTGTTTGCCTTGTATTAACGTCAAGTAGTACATACCACGTAGTAGCTTTTTCGAAGTACTACAGTAGTACAACGACGTACTGGTACGGTAGTATGTGGATGGGCACATTGGGACTGTGGTCCGCACAAAGTTGTGTAGTGGCACGCTGTGCTTGTAAACACCAGAGTACACAGTGCTGAGCGCTGCAGTCGCAAGCGCTGGCAACAGGGGGCAGCACAAGATGCTTGTGATCATGTATTTTTCGGTCGCCCACGCCCTGTGTACACATATCCGCGTCCCAGGGGCAGGCAGCCGTGTGACTGCACCAGGGGAGCTGGGCGAATCGCACCTTTCATACCCCCAATCTGCTCGAGGACAGCACAGCGCCTGCCACCCGTCTTGTGTGTGCCGAAAGGATGCCCTTCGGTGGCGACATGCCAGGCTTTCTTTAGAGTGCGCAGTGCTGAACATTGCCAGCTTGCTTGCTCGCAACCGCATGTCTGATCATGCTTTCCCCGCGGTGACACGTGCACCATGCGCAAAGGGCTTTCCGCGCCCTAGGCGGAGTTCAACATATGTATACTTCAACCTGAAGTACAATACATGCACCTGACGGCCCGTCTGCACTGCGCAGACCGCACCCCTCCACCCTCAACCGAAAGCACACGCAGCAGCAGCAGCACGCACCGGCCACACCACCTCCCGCACACGCACCATGATGTACATGCTAGGCTTCCCTTAGAGTACGCACAGTGCCGAGCATTGCCAGCTTTTTCGCTACTAGTACCTATGTGATCCCTTTTTCTGGTCAGGCGCACCGTGTGCAAAGGGCTTTCCGCGCCCTATCCCTTTTTTTTCTTTCCGCGCCCTGAGCGGAGTATAATCAGAGTACAGGGGCACAGTTAACACATGGTAACAATTTTTCCATTACAGGATTGACTTTACACAGAGGGCTCATGGACATGGCGCGGAGTAAGGGACACAACCTGATCGCCCCCGCCGCAGCCATCAGAGAGAGACAGGGCCCTCGCTGCCCCCGTTTTCGTCGGCCCGCCAAATGCTGAAACACAAAAAGTGTTCTGTAACCGCTGCGCCGGCAGGCCGCATAGTGGTACACGAGGGGCGCCCGCGCATCCCCCCCGTCTACATCAACTTCAAGACTCGCTACTTCAAAAAATCTGCCCCCTCTCGCACACACGCAACCGCCCCCCACCCCCCCCCCGCACACCCAGGAGCTTGCGGGGGGGGGGGGGGGGGGGGGGGGGGGGGGGGGGGGGGGGGCATTTAAAAATGTGTGCGCGTGCCAGCCGGCAGCCAGGCGCGTGTACAGCGTGCGGCGCGTGCAGCGTTGGGTGCCTTCTATGCGCGTTGCCAGTGCTGACGCAGACCCTCCCGCCCCTCTACACATGTATGCAGCTCATCGACTATTCGGCCAAGGCCTTGGGGCTGCTGAGCACCAGCTGCCAGCAGCTGCTCAGCAGTCAGTGCTGACCAGCTCTTGGCTGCCGCTGCTCAGCAGCTAGGCTGCGCTCAGCGGCTGCGGGCCGCTGAGCCCGCTGCTCAGCATCTTGTGCTCAGCAGGGAGCACCAAACCTGAGCACAAGCGCTAAGCACACAGCTCGACAGCTAGCACTGCCCAGTACCTCCCAACCGTGCAGCACCTCAATTTGCCTCTTTGCTCGGTGGGCTGCTGAGCACCATCCCGCCGAGCACTGCCTGCTGCTCAGCAGCTAGGCCGCCGCGTCCGTGCTCAGCAGCCAAGCCGCCGCGCCCGTGCTCAGCAGCTAGGCCGCCGCGCCCTGCTCAGCAGCCGCGCCTGTGCTCACCAGCCGCGCCCGTGCTCAGCAGCCGCGCCCGTGCTCAGCAGCAGCGCCCGTGCTCAGCAGCTTGCGCCAGTGCTCAGCAGCTAGGCCGCCGCGCCCTAGGCCGCTGCTGAGCACGTGGTCAGCAGTGGGCGCGCACAAACTCAAACAGGTCCTGCCACGCCGGGTGCGTGTAGGGCCCGTCGGGGGCTCCCTCCCGTGCGCTGTCTTCCATCATGAAGCCGTGTCCCACCCCCATGTACCGCTTGAGCTTCGTCTCAACCCCTGCGGCCGCCACACGATGCGCGAACATCTCTGACTCGGCGCGAAGGTTGTCGTGCTCGGCGGAGGCAACAAAGGTAGGGGCGAGGAGGGCCAGCTGCTCGGAGGAGGCGAAGACGGGGGAGGCCAGGGGCTGGCGGCCTTCTACCTCTGGGTAGGTGAGGTACTGCTTCCACTGGTAGGAGAGCTGGCCCTGCGGTGGGTGGGGGGGGGGGGGGGGATGAACGTCAGTCAATAACGCCGCTGGATGTACTGTGAGAAGTAATCATGTACTCCAAGGGCATGTGAACTTGTGCTTTGGAGTATATGGAGGCAAGCGACTGGCGGCCTTCAACCTCTGGGTAGGAGAGGTATCGCTTCCACTGGTAGGAGAACTGGCCCTGCGGTGGGTGGGGGTGGGGTGGGGGTGAACGTCAGCCAACAACGCCGCTGGATGTGGTTTGAGAATTAGTTGTGTACTTGAAGTACTTGAAACGCATATGAACATGTGCTCTGAACTACATGGGGGCGAAGACGCGAGAGGCGCGCGGTTGGCGGCTTTCTACTTTCGGGTACGAGAGGTATTGCCTCCATTGGTAGGAGAGCTGGCGCTGCGGTGGGTGGTGGTGGTGGGGGTGGGTGAACGTCAACAACACCAATGTACTACTAGTAGTATGTACTTCGAAGTACCGGTACTTCTTATTGTAGGTATGTGCTCAAAGGCATGTGAACTTGTTCTTTGAATTATACGGAGGCGAGGGGCTGGTGGCCTTCTACCTCTGGGTAGGACAAGTACTGCTTCCACTGGTAGGACAGCTGCCCCTGCGGTGGCGGCAGGGGGGAGGGGGCGGGGGGGGGGGGGGGGGGA
>JAULBY010063254.1:0-10219 GCA_032358315.1 Ophiocytium majus | reverse complement strand
GCGCCTGCAACCTCCACCACCTTCCAGCGCGCGCCATGCACGGAGGTCCCAGACACCTTCCTTAAGTGTACAGTTGGAGTTTAATAAAAGTACAGTTGGTAAATCGCTGGAACCTCGGCGAAGGACCCCCCCCTTCTTAGAGCACGTTCTGAGGGCTAAGGACCCCCCCCCTCCTCGTACCTGTGTAGTAGGAATATGTTAAGTACCACGTAGTAGAAGAAACCGAAAGGCTGCTAAGCCCAGATACTGCAGTGGCTAGGGGACAATTCGTAGGAACATGTGAAGTGTTACAATAGTACTATATATAGTTATGGTGGCCTTGTTTCACGATTGTGGTGCTGCTTCTTTGAGTTCTTGGTCCAGAGCTGCTGCGCCTTTGTGTGGTTCTGGTGCTCCTTCCTTCCGCTGTTTCTGTTTGTACTTCCTCCGGACGGTCATCTTCAACCGCGTTCACTGTTCACTAAAAAAGTGATTGCGCAGCAAATGAAGGCATCCACGGCTGAACAAGGGGTGACAGTGACTTGCTGCAGTCTTACAGCTTGGCTATGGTGCTACCGAGTATACTTCGGTTATAGAAATCAAAGTCTGCTTGGAGCTACATTACCGTGCGCACAAGTACGTTGGCGGCTTTCAGAGCCCCCCAGTGGCAACTTGAAGCCGGCTTGTGGGGCGCAGCATGCTAGGGTGAAGGCAGCAATGACGCCACATCCGGGGCGGCAACAGAGGCACCACGTGCCTACCGCGCCCCATGGCTTATGCGGCACCTTCAAGTCACTAGTTGCAAGTACCACCATGCCGCTCCCTGCACATGCCCAGGTCGCCACTGGCGCGCGTGCCGGCACTGCCAGCGCCGGGCCGCTGTAGCTGCCGGTGCTGAGCAGCAGCAGCCCGCAGCATCGCCCCACAAGGCCTCAAACTTCCAAGTACTACAGTAGTATACTGTAAGTAGTAAAAGCGCACCCACCGCGTGCATGCATCCGGAACTGCATCGTACCGCATGTAGACCGTGTACCAGCTGGTTATGCTGGTGCGCCCAGTGCGGGCGGTGCGACCATTGAAAGGCGGCAGGCGACACGGCGGAGGCAAGGGAGATTGGGGGCAGGTAATACGACAGCAAGGCCACATGCTGACCAGTGTTACAAATTGTGGTATTGCTGCCACAGTGTGCAAGGTAATGATGCAGCACTTCGGCCATCATCCTGCAGAAACGTACCACCAAAACATTGATCGTACATTTGGGGCAGCGTCCTGCACCCAGTGTGCCACTGTGCTGAGGCAGGTACTGCCAGCGGGGTTGTCAAGCTAGCATGGCATGCTGTAAGGGGCGTGCGTCAGCACCGTTGTGCATTTAGCGACGACGGAGATGGCACAACTTGAATGTGTGCTGGGTGTGTGCTCCGCGCAAGCCACTTGAGTTCACGGCTCCAGGCTGCAAGGGCCATGCGCCAAGCTAAAGTGCTGCAATGTCAATGCCTTCATGATAGCGCACTTGCTGCAGGCGCTCTTGGGGCCATGCTCCGTCCCTGTTCTAAGTGCAGCAGCGGCAGCCACGCACACACAGCTACAACTGACCAGCAACCATGGCTGGCGCACCCAGCAGCGTGGCCACCCGTCGTCCGCCACAGTGGCACACCCAGAGCTGGCAACAAAGCTCGCTGGCGCAAATAATGCGCACCAGTGCCTGCAGCGCGCAGCATCCGCACCCAGCACACCATAGCACACATTACCAGAGTGGTGCACTCTCTGCATCGCTGCTGCCGCTGTCACCCGCCGCGGCATCCGGCATGGCGTGCCACAGCATGTCCGCCTCCACGCCGCGCCCCGCCGCGGACAGTGCCGCCGCCGCGGAACGGAACATTCCGCGGACCGCTCCGCGGCCCAGACCGTGCTGTGGCGCCTGCGCCAGCACCAGCGCATCCAGAGCGCCTGCGGCGGCGCCGCTGTCGCCGGCGGCCGCGGCACTGCAGCACGCGTTTGCCACGGCGCTGAATGCCTGGGCATCAATGGCGTAGCCCGCCTCCGCCGCGGTGCGCAGCAGCGCCAGGGCGCGGGCCACCTGCGGTAGGTGCAGGCGGTGCGTGAGTGTGTGTACAGAGTGGCAGCGCAAGGGAGGTGGTTAGGGTGGCTGCACGGCCGTGCCACGGGCAGGCTCAGACGCGGGGCTGGCTGCTGTGGTGGAACAGCAGCCATGGGGCACGGGGCGGAGGTGGCGGCGGGGGCAAGCGCCGCGCGTGCTTGCTTACAGACCAAGCTGTCTGCAGCGAGCACAAGGTAAGATGCACACACGCCGGTTACATGCCCGTGCCGCTGGTTTGTACGCCGGCACCAGCTACAGTGTGCCTCTGCACGCTCTCAGACGGGGGCAGCGGCTGCCGTGGTCAACTGCGTGGGTGGTTGGGGCCCGCTTGCCTGCCCCGCCCGCGCGGACGCGACCACGAGCGCGCCGTAGCTGGCCGGCGTGGGCTCTACGGCGGCGGCGCGCATGCGCTCCAGCATGCCCAGCGCGCCCTCCAGGTTGCACGCGGCGCACAGGCCGTGCACCGCGCTGCTGAAGCTCAGCTGGTCCTGTGAGCGACGTAGTGCCGGGGCAGCGCAGGGGAGGGGGGGGATTGTGGCAGTCAGCATACAGAGGATTGAGCTGAGCGTGTGCTGCCGCACCACCAGCAGCGCCATGACTTGCGCGGCAATTTGGCGTACGCCGCAGCGGGGGGTGGGGGACGGGAGCCTGCTGACGGTGGGGTTGCCCATGTGCGACGCCATCATATGTCACTGCATGCGGCCAGCAACGTTGTCATGGTATTGCAGTCCGCCGTGCATCCGTGTGTGCTGCTTTTCATGCGCTAGCACTCGCTGAGGCGCGGGCACGCACTCCTGGCAGGGGCAGCTACTATGGTGCACTATAGGCACCACTGCTAAACTGCAAGCCAGCAGGGGACAATCGCACACAAGCACCGCGCACTGCACAGCGGCGGCAGCAGCAGCGCCACGCACGGGCGTGACACCCGCCGCTTCCATCTGCGCCAGCAGCTCCGTGACGCCGTCCGCGTCGCCCGCGCGCGCGACCGCGCCCAGCGCCGCATTGTAGCAGTAGCGTGTGGGCTCCACGCCGCGCTCCGCCATCTCGCGCAGCAGGCGCAGCGCCACGCCTGGGGCCGCCGCACGCACACACAGGCACACAAATCGGTGCTTGAAATCACGGGAAGGGAAGCAAGAAGCAAGCGGCGGCGACACCAGCACTGTCCCCTAAACCACACTGGTGTGCTCGCGCAACAGCGCGCGGTCGCAGCAGATACTGCGTCCCCAGCTGCTCGCACTCCACTGTGCGGCGCCACCCCCGCGCTTGCTGCGGCATGTGCTCTGCCTGCCCTCCCCCACCCCCCTGGGTGCCCGCCACAGCAGGGCGCCCTTTCCCCACAACCGTCTTCCCACGCTGCTGCCAGAAACGGCCCATGCTCACCATGCCTGCGCGCCCTGGCACACGCAGCGATGGCCCCTGCGTATGCGTGCGCGTCGGGGTTTGGCAGCTCCGCCAGCAGGTCCAGCGCGCCCCGGAAGTCGCCGGTGCGCGCCAGCGCGTGTATGCCCGGGTGCAGGTGGTGCTCCGTGGGGCTCAGCCCATCGGCGCGCATCTGGGGGCAAAGGGGGGGGGGGGGCAGGTGTGTGACGTGTGTGTCAGCAGTGTTTGGTTGGCAATGTGGGGTGCTGGAGCGAGGTTGTGGGTGTCGGGTGGAAGTGTACAGGGCCTGTGCAGAGTTGGTGCCGAACAGAGGAGCCTGGGCGTGTGGCGCCACGCCGCCTTGCATGCGTTGACCGTTGGTGCTGGCATGTGTCCCCAGAGGCACCTGGTTGGACTTGCGGAGCGCAGCAGTAGTGCGTGCACGGGCTGCCAGCGCACTGCTTGGGAGGCAACGCCGCGCTCTACAGGGAAAGGTTGCATAAAGGGCACTGCTCAGCGGAAACTAGCTGCGCAAGCGCGCCGACCCCAACAGCAGCAGGCAGCGGCTGTGTCGGCGGCTGCGGCAGCCACCGCCCACAGCAGCTGTGCCCGCCGGCCGCTGCTGGCGCACGCTCAGCGGGTGCAGAGGGGCAGGGGCCGCTGGGGTGGGTGTTGCCGCCGCCGCGTAATGCTCACCTGCTGCAGTAGCGTGAGAACGGCGTCGCCGCGATCGCTCTTGCGACACGCGGCCATGGCGCTCGCATAGCAGTATGCGTCCGGCTGCACGCCGCGCAGGCGCATGCGCTCCAGCAGCGCGAGGGCCGCCTCCGCGTTGCCGCCGCGCGAGCACGCGTCCACCGCAGTGCCCCACGACACGGCGTCCGGCTCGAGGCCGTGGCGCCGCATCGTCGACAGCACCCACAGGGCGAGCCTGCGCGAGGTGCACATGGCGGTGGCGGCGGCGCAGCGCAGTGTAGGTGTGATTTGGTGGGGTGGGGGGCGCTGGCGGGCGGCGGCAGGGGCGTGTGTGGGCAAGGTATGGTTGGTGGTACAGGGGTGGGCGGGGTGGCTGGCAGGCAGCAGGCGCGTCGCGCGTGCGCACTGGCGCCAGCTGTGCAGCAGTAGCATTAGCAGCAGCAGCAGCAGCAGCAGCAGCAGCGGCGGCGGCAGCAGTGGCATGCAGCATGTGGGTGCACGCCAAGCCAACACGAACCAGCACACAGCTGCACTCTGCACTCACGCCCAGTCGCCGCCCTTGGACGCCGCGTCTATGACCATGTTGTAGCTCCACACATCGGGCACGGCCCCGAACCGCGCACCCTCCGCCACGGCCGGCGCCGCCACGGCACGCCGCGGCACCAGCACGCGCCTGCTGTAGCCGGCGGCGCCGCCGCCGCTGCCGCTGCTGCCTGTGGCGGGTGCAGTGCCGGCGGCGGCCGCCAGAGGGTCGCCACCGCCAGCAAGAGCGCCCTCCTGCGTGTCTTCTTCGTCACTGGCGCCGCCGCGCATTTCCTCCAGCAGCTGCAGCGCGGCGTCGACGTCGCCGGCCTTGGCGATGGCGGCGAGGCACGCGTTGTAGAGGCGCGTGGTGGGCGCGAGGTCGCCTGCGAGCGCCTCGCGCAGCACCGCCAGCGCACTCTGCGGCCATAGGGAAGGGGGGGCAGCAGGACAGGGCAGCGGTGAGTGTGTCATGTGCAATTGCACCAGGGGGAGTCTATGGGCGGTGGGTCCCTTGGTGGCCGGCGCGAGGCAAGCCACACCGACCCGGCAGGCGCAAGATTTCACTCATGTGTGCAGCACGTGCCGCTGCTGATGCGGGTGGTAGCGGTGCATGTGGGGCTGGGGTGAAGCTCTATGCCTGACGGCAGCCGCCGGCACGTATGAGGTGTATGTGGGTGCTGGTTGGCTGCTGTGTGGTGGACGCCCCCCCCCAACCCCACCCCCTCGCTGCGAGCCAGCAGTAAGTGTCGCACAGGCAACGCGCATGCTCAGACGCCCATGTGGCTGGCTTGCCATGCGGATCTCACCTCGACCACGTCTTCGGCGCCAACGCACAGGCGCAGGAGGTTGATGTAGGTGGCCTCGTTGGGCGGCACGCCATCGGCGCGCATCTGCGGCAGAAGCGCCAGGCAAGCGGCGGGGTGAGGACGGTTGGCACCGGGGGGCGGGGCACTGCAATGCAAATTAGGCTGGCAGTCCGGCTGGCGTTTCGTACCGCAGCTGCACAAGGTACTGGCGGTACAGGACATGCTCGTGAGGAGCGTGCGCATGATCAAGGTGTGACGCGTACAGTTAGAGTAATGCACACGCCCCTTGCAACTTCAATGTGTGGAAGCGCAGTCACCTGCTCATCACAACTGGGTCCTGCTTATCACCAGGGTAGGCCTACAGGCCGTGAAGAGTTTCTGACACTGAAAAAACGGTGCCACTGAAGCCCCAAAAGGTTGTCAAGAGGGGCAAAAACAAGTCCCCCCACCGAACACCTTCTGCAAAACTCCACTCCACGCAACAAGCACGCCCACGAACAGCAAGCGACTCCACACACGCGCCCACACCGCACCCGCAGCGCGGCCGGCCACCGCCGCCCAACAGTCACCAAACACCACCCCCCACATACCACAGCACGCCGCGCCGCACACACACACACACACACCCCTCACCTCGGCCACCACCCCGCGGCCCGCGCGCCAGTCGCCGCTCGCGAGGACGGCCGCGTTCCAGCTGTACGCGTCCGGGCGCAGGCGCGCGGCGCGCATGGCCTCCAGCAGCTGCACGGCCAGGCCCGGTGCGACGTCGGCGGGGGCACGCGCGGCCGCCGCCAGCGCCGCATTGTATGTGCGCAGGTTGGGCCGCGGGCCCTCGGGGGCGGAGCGCAGGCGCCACAGCCGCTCCAGCGCACGCTCCCACTGTTTGTGGGTTTGGGAGGGGGGTGGGGGCGGGGGTAAGGGGGGGGGGGGTGAGGGGTTATGGCGGTGGCGGCAGGAGGGGAAGGGGGAGGAGAGGGGGGGTCCTGCGTTGGTGGCGTGCGGTGCTGCCTGCTGCTGCTGCGCTGGTGTTTGTTTGGATGGGGCGGTGACAGCCGCTGCTGCTGCTAATGCTGGTGATGCTGCCCGCAGCAAACACGCTCCCGCGCACGCGCCAACGACGGCAACGCTTACAGGCACCGCCCTGACTCTCCACCTATGCCACGCCCCACCCCCGCCCCCAGGTGTGTCACTAGTTCATGCGCCTTAAAATCCGGCGCCGCGGCGGGCGGCGCGACTCACGTCCCCAGCCTTGCCGTAGGCGGTGATGAGGCTGGTGTGCGTGACGACAGTCATGGGCACGCCGTGTGCGTCCATGTCGGCGGCGACGGCGTCCGCGCCCTCCGCGCCGCTGGCGCCGCCGGCGCTGCACGCGGCGATGGCGGCGTTGTAGCAGACGGCGTCGGGGACGATGCCGCGCGCGCGCATCGCGTCCAGCAGCGCGACGGCCGCCGTCCAGTCGCCGCCGATCGCGCCGTGCGCGCCCATGGCGATGCTGCGGGCGCAGTGACGCCAGTGGCGTGGGGAGGCGCGCAGCGCAGGTGAAGAGTGCTGGTGGGTAGGGGCGGAGCGGCGCTGCGCAGCGGGGGCTGGGCTGGGCGACCCTTGGCATGGTGACAGGGTTGTTAGTATGTGCAGGTGGGGGCGGGGGGAGGAGGGAGCACGCCATGTGCGCAAAGTACGGTGGCACGCTGCAGTGCGGCAAGTTTGGAGCAGAGGGAAGCACAGACGCCGGCAATCGGTTGCCAGGGAGGGAAGATCACGGCTTGTATTGACGACTGCGTACCTGTACGTGTGCACACCCGGCTCCACGCCGCTGGCCTGCGCAGCCGCGCGCGCGTTCCGTGGAGCAGCAAGCGGACGCACGAGCACACAGGTTATCAGGCGCAGTACTCTACAGGTTTTTAACGGGCATGCGCAGGCTGTCGGGCATCGACGCAGGGCAAAGTGTGACGCACGGGGCGCTGAGGGAGTGCAGGGGGGGGGGGGGGGCTGATCTCAAGCTTGTCCGCGATGCCGCAGCCGCTCACAGACAATGCTGCGGACTGCGTTGTGCCTAGGCAAACGCAGCACCGCGCCAGAAAGGAGCGATACAGCACATGCCAACTGGTCACAGCCACAGCACCGCCCAAGCGGAGCGGGTGCAGCCGTGCAGCGACGCACAAGAGGCAGGCACCGCGAGCTACGCGCCCGGCCATCACAGAACTGCCAGTGGCAGCCACGAGCGCCTATGTTGCTTTGGCGCGGCATAAGTAGCTGTGCCCGCCAGTCTAACACGCGCGTGTACTGCAGGTAGTTTGATTTGTGTGCACTTGCAGGCGTGTGAGGGCCCCTGGAAATCACGCAAGCAAGCATAAGCAACGGTACTTAGAAGTATATGCTCAGCGCCTGTATAGATATGCTCACAACATGTGCTACAAGTGGTGCATGTGTAAAAGATGTCGACCTCCAATCTACATGGGCTGCGCCAAAGTGCCCCCACCGCAACGGATAATCATTAGAAGGGTGGGGCAGTCACCAGCACACCTGCTCCTGTAAGCGTAGGCGACGGTTGGGCCACAGAAAACATGCGCATGGCGGCGCAAACCCACCTCCATCTCCTGCATGAGCGCCAGCGCCTCCTCGCCGCGGCCCGCGTTGACGAGCGCCGCCATGGCGCCGTCGTACGCCTGCCGCTGCGGCCGCACGCCCGGCACCGCTTTCATCTGCGCCGCAGCAGGCGCACGACAGCATCACAGCAGCGTCACAGCAGCGTCAACACACACGTCACATGTCTTGTCATCGCTTTTGCGGTGCCGCGGTGGACCGCTGTCTGCCGCCCCTCCTGGCGCACGTGGCGCCAGACGAGGTCACGATGCACAAGCTGCAAACCTGGCAGGTGGTGTCAGGAACACCCAGCGAGCTGCTGCACGCGGCGGTCGCACGCACACATTTTTGCGGGCACATAGCTGCCTGCTGCCAGGCGGCGCTGACAGCCGCCGCAGCCACCATGCTGCCTTGCAGGCGGCGGCCAGGCACGCGCTGCACTCGCGACTATTACACGCTCAACCACGCGCATCGCGCCAGCAGCATGCCCCGCGCGCAACTGCCCCTCCCCCCCCACCCCCCCCCACCCCCTCCTCCCACCCCCCATCGCACCTGCGCCAGCAGCTGCAGCGCCATGTCGGCGTACGCCACGGGGCTCTCGCCCTCCTCGCCGCCACCGCCGGCACCAATGCCGCGAGGCTGCACGGCGCGTGCGCACGCGCTCAGCGCTGAGCCGAATGTAACTGCCGTGGGCTCGACGCGGCGCGCGCGCATCTCCGCCAGGACCACCATGGCGAGCGCGCCGTTGCGCAGCTTGGCGGCGGCGTTGATGGCGGCGTTGAAGGCCACCGCGCCCACGGCGACATTCTGAGGCAGTGGGGCGTGGCGGGCGGAGGGTCAGCGGCAGGAAGTTGGCTTGTCAGGTAGGTTGTGAGACGCAAACGAGAGTCAAGTTCTGCCACGCAATAGGGTACAGGTGAAGTAAATAAAATGTTACTTGTTGGAAGAATGTAAACGACGTCTACTTCACTGAAGTATGGAAGTTACTTCTACTAGTAATACTTCAAAAATTACTACCGTATACTTCGAAGTACTACTAGTAGTATATGCAGTAGTACCACGTGAATACATGTGTACTTCGAAGTACTACTGAAGCATTTCTGGGGGTACTACATGGCTTTGTCATGTTGTTGGTGGTGACAAGAGGTATGCTTCCAGCTTGGCACTCTCTGCGGAAAGCGCTGCAAACACTAGAGGCACCGGGGCTTGTGCGAAGCTTGGTGCGCTGTTGTTGGCGCCTCAGCAGCAACCGTGGCAAACTTTATGCACGCACCAAAGAGACAGGCATTGCTGTGCTAATACTGAGCTTTACAATGCCCTACTGGCACGCTGGTGTGTCAGTGACCAAGAACGCATGCAGTATTGCTGTTGCCTGCAGGCCAGGCTGCTGTAGCCCTCATCAATCCACATGCTACTCGAGCACATGCGGTTTGCGCACGAGCTCAGACAGAAAATGCCGTGCCCATGCCTGGCCGCACACATAAAGGCCGCACACACTAAACTGCAAAGGCCATGTTGTGCGAACAAACGCCCAAATAACCCTGGTGCAAAACAATGCGGTTGGTGGTGTGCCGCTGTGAGCAGCGGCAGACCTCTCTACTGCCATGTCCTGGGCTGCCACAGCTTGCTTCCCCCACCCACCCACACACCTGCACACCCACACTACCCACCCCCCACCATTGCACCTTGGAGGCCGGCTGCGGCCACACACGCACACACACACACACGGGCGCTGCTGCTGAACATCCCCTGTGCACACCTCAGCTGCTGACCACAACCGCCTTTCTCACCTCTGCCAGTGCCTCGTCCAGCAGGTCCACGGCGTCGCTGTAGCGCCGCTCCGCGTTGCACGTGACCATGGCCCACGTGTAGCTCTCCGCGCTCGGCGTCAGGCCCAGCGACAGCGCGCGCCGCAGCAGCCGCTCCGCAGCGCCGTCGCCCCACCGCCCGCCGCCCCGCTCCCGTCCCAGCGCCGCAATCGCCACATCAAAGTCCGCGGCCGTGAGCTCTTGGCGGTCGGCACCGCCGCCGCCTTCGCCGCCGCTGTCACCGCCGCTGGCGGTCGCGTGCGCACCCTCCAGAATTCGGAGCGCGTCTCGCAGCCGCCCGCGCCGGCACAACCGCGCAATGCGGCTGCCGGGGGGGCTGCTGCTGCGGGGGCGGTCGGCGGTGG